>QUSF01000004.1:36038452-36052009 GCA_003676055.1 Chloebia gouldiae
CTAAGGTGCAAGTCAGCTTACATGCAAAACTATTCCATTACCAGGAGCCAGACACTTTCTTTTACTCCCTCCTGTCTAAGTCTTTCTATTGCTGAGAGAAGTCAAAGACTAAATTAACATCTGTAAATTGAGAGTGCTGGCATTAAATTAAATGAGGAAAGTTTTTGGGTTTGAAAATCTTAGAAAAGCAGTTGCCTGTGATTACTGTAGCTGAGAAGCAGCAGCTGAACTGACTTAGTGTATGAATTTAAAGAACCAAAGTGCTCTCAGCATGTTCTTAAAAAGCTATAAGCACTCAGTGAATGTTGAATTTGTTGTATGCTTATAAAGTGTTTACTTACTTCTGGTAGATCCATATTTTTTGCATCACAAGCTGACCTGTGGAAGTCATAATGGCTTGGAGCATTTGCGCTTTATTCACATTTTAAGGTCTAATTGATATTCTACTTTACTCTTAGATTTCTGAATTAGACAGCCTATGGTAAAGAACTTCTGTTAAATCAAAGAACTACTGAAGCACCAGAAGTAAATAAGACTGCCAATGCAATAGTGGCATGTCAATTTAAAACAGATTGTGATTACAGCACTTTCTGTGTGTCAGCTCAACTCCATGAAGAGAGAGCCTGAACTCTGCCTCTGTGGGAGTTTTCAAGAATATCAAACTAATATTGTGTATGTAGGGTTGACAAAAAGGTGATGATAGTTACAAACAATCATTAAAGACTAATGTGGGACAGCTGTGAATGGGCATCTAGGTTTAGGTGGAAAGACTGCAAAATGGACAATGTGACTGTTTTGTGGAACAAGTACTTAAAATGTAATTAAATTATCTCTGATCTATTGGAAACTAGGCCATGAGTGGCCTAGTTCCCAGAGGGTGGGACGATGTGGCCCTGACAGGTGTGCTTGAGACAAGGTTTAGGTACTGGAAGCTTCTGAAATCCTTTAGAAAAAGCTGTTCCTGACTGTTTCCTGCAAGTGTGCAAAAACCTGGAGCACTGAGGCAGACCTCTGACCTCCTTACCTAGGCCCATTTCTTCTCTTTTTGTACCCAATCCTTCCAAATACTGCTGCCTGAAATGGGAATTACCAGATATATCTGGAATTAGATATAAATTATTCTAAGTATAAAGCTACTCATCCTAAGACCTTACGTGCTTTTATGCCTTAATTGTATTTGAATTTCACTCCAAAATGATAGCTTTTTTGGTTTTGTGTACGTGCACTCAGGTATTATAGCCTTTATTCTTTGAATGAATACTGAGAGTGAGACATGTCATCTGTCTTTCAGAGGTGAAATGCCCAAGCCTTGTTAATCACACATTTAAGTGAGAAAACACACAATAAGAAATGCCATGCTTTGAACTCAGGCACTTTGTCACTTAACTGTTGAATAGTCTAAATCGGTTTAAATAATTTCCCTATGATTCATTTTTTAATATTTTTTTTCTTATTATCTCACAAGAGTATTTTATTTAGATCCCTAATAGAATAATTTCATAAAGCTACTTTGTGCTGAGACTAGTCCTCATGTATATCCTGTGGAGGGCAACAAACAATTGCAAATCGTCTGGGAACATCCATGTGGCCTTTGAAATGTTAGTGTATTCTGATATGACCCTCTTCCTGTTCATGTCAGTCTTGGCAATATCCTTTTTTCACTGGGAAAGAGACGGGATTTATAAAACCTCAGCAAATATGTATTGCTTATCAGGAGCAATCAATAGGCAACATTATTGGATTTACTGACTCTGATGGGACAGTTGATAAGCCTTTTCTAGTCAGCAACCCTCAGGGATATGAGGAAGTCAGCCTTTATTTTTCTTTGAAACAGGCCAATCTTCTATTATCTTTGCTTTGGCTTTTTCAAGTCTTTTGTACTCTTGGCTCATGTACCTCGTCACACCTTGAAATAACATTTTCAGCCAAGAATGAGCCAAGGTCACACTTAGTAGTGCACTGGGGTGCCAGTGAGACAACAGGCTCTTGAACAAACCTCCCTGTTCAGTTGGCATGTATTTGGGGATTAGGGATATCTTATGAAGGATACTTAGTATGTAAAGCTGAATTTTAAAACTAAACTTCAGAAAGTCAACAACAAACAGATTCTGAACACTAAATGATAGGTACAATGCTGCTGTCTATTAGATCTGATTGCACAGAGCAAAGCTCTGGGCTGCTGTGCGTAATGGGTCATTAAGCCCAATGAAATCAACTGCCTTAGGTCAATACTGTTGTTAGGCCATTCATATTATTTGTAACAGCAAATATTTCATGGTGTCCTTTAAAATTAGAACATTTTCACTATTTTTTTCCCACCTCAATTTCTTTATTAATGAGAAGGAACATGCTTGTCACATTATTTCATAGCTTTCTTCAGTTCATGCTTTAGATTTTTTTTAAGTTCTTCTTTAGACTGGTATTTTAGTGTCAAAGAGGAAAGAAGATAGCTATGGACTTGTGATGGGAGAGTTGTTTTGTTTCATATATGTGAAAAAGCAGGGAATCCAAAAAGTGTTTTGGTTTCTTTAAAATTTTATTTTTTTCCAGGTGTCATTTTTATAATTTCAAATTTATATCTTGGCACCATCGCACATATATGCATCAGCTGTATTTTTTCTCTACCATTCTTATTCTTCCTGTGTTTTGTTGATTGTTAAAAACATGGTTAAAAAGGTATCTGTCTCAATCTCTCCTATATCAGTGCCACTACCCTGCTGAAAATCCAAGGTTGAAATTTTCATCAGCTGTCCCTTAGGTGCTCCAGACTCCTGATTAACTTTTCTCTAATCAGAACCTTCCCAGATGAGAGCAGTGACAGCAGGTTACAGCTGTAGGATTATGCAGTATGGAGAGAAACATTTCTGACTGACTTAAATTTTAACTCCCTTTCAAATAGTTGTAGGCTGCAGTTAAATTTCTGCTCAGCTACCCTTTAGCCTGGCCAAACAAGTTCAGCTCGGGTTTTATGCCCAAAGCATTTAAGCTATTTTAAGATGCTTGTGCCTTCTGCAAATGAATATTTTTGTTCTTTTTCTATGCCTCGATTTGTTTTCTGTGTTTTTACAAGGTCTTGAGTCTCTTCGTTCTTCCTTTGTCTAACTTTTCAGACACAGTCAAACCATAATTCTGTATTTATATCATTCTATCTGTAATGTCTTTGAAAAGTGGTTGTAATCTTTACATAGAGAGCTCTTACAGTAGTGTTTATGAACTATAAACCACCCTTTTGACAGAATAGGTGTTTTGTCTGTAATGTTACCTTCATGGGTACATACTAAGGCAGAATATTTAGTGGATTGTGGGAAATATTTTTGAGTGAGCTATTTTGGATAGTTTAAGTTATGATAGCTTGCTACTAATGAGCACATCTAATAAATTTGGAGATAAACAGCACCTTGCTGCCTTCAGTGTGTATTTAGAAACCTGCCTTATAAATGTCATAAAGATTTTCACAGTGGTGTCTCAAGTGCACTGGCATATTTGTTATGCAGAGTCAGTGGCTGTCAAATTGTTTTCTTCTAACACTTACTTTTCACTATTTGGGCATGGGCTTCCTTGGGAGATAAAATTTTCTAAAAGAAATATCTCTTTTGTCCCTTTTGTGTTTGCTAGGTGATAATACAGTGAAAAATTGCCACATAGAATTCTCTAGCCTATGCTTCAGATATTGGTGATGGAACTATTTTTCACCTGACCTTTAGTTCTGAGGCATAAATATGAATATGATGGTTTTATTTATGCAAGATGCCCCTTAAGGAAAGAAGCAGTATATCAGCAGTACTCAGAATATACAGCAAACGAGCTCATAGAAGCTCCCTTTTTACAGGCTCCTACATCACAAGAGCTCATTTTGTGTGCAACGAATATGTTTACAAACTCCATGGCAGTGATTAGGAATTTTCAGTTCCACTCAAACTGTTTAGTACACATTAGTTGATGGCGCAGAATGAGCTGTCCGACCTCAGTGTCTCCCACTACTCCTGCTATATGCAACCAGGACAAGTCATTAACAGAGAGTTTGAAAAGCAGCCCTAAAGAGTAGTATCTTTATGCTAGGATAAAGGGATAAAAAGCAGTCAAAGCAGAAAGCTGGTGATGGACTGTGTGTGGTGGGCACATCCCAGAAGGGATGTTTGAGGTTCTTCAGAATCACAGTGTGTTTTTACAGGGAAAATGTCTGATGTTTCTTTCTGTTAGGTCTGAATGATGATATCTAGAGTAAAATCCTTAAAGGGAGACACGAGATGTATTAAAAAGTCATATACTGTCTTGATAAACCTTGCATTTGTGTTACTACTTTACTAATTTTTTAGAACTCCACGTTGAAATGAACTGCTACCCTTCTACAGAAGTACAATTCACTTCCACATTATCTTCTCCTGCTATAATTCTGTATTTGTTATTTACCAGTATAAGAAGACTGGCAACTTCAGTTAGCCACAGAAGAAGGAAGACTGTTTTAAAAATGCCAGGCTGCTTTTTTTTTATATTTAACTCAAAACCAGTCTGTACTCTGTGCTTCACTCCAACATTCATTGTATTATTCATCCTAATGCTTTCCTAGTTGGGTATCACTGATGTAACTTTCTGCACTTTGAGGAGATTTTTAGCTACTCAATCTATATGAGAATAAATTTTTTCTATGTACTTTTTCATCTGTTTATTTCATGATAAGATATTCATGCTGCTTTATCTGCTTAAAGTGATTTGGAAACATTGAAAACCATGGCTTTAAAATTTCAGGGTTGATGACAACAATATAGGTAATTGCTTGCTGTTTAAATACAGTTGATCAACTTTTCCATGTTGAGTAATGGGATGCTTTCCAATGACACTGTTGATGTGAAGAGTTGCAGCTAGCCTCCACTTTGCTTCCAAAAAAAATCCCATTGTATGCATTAGATAAAAGATCTACTTAAGGAACACTAAAGTTATCATATTCTCCACAAGTAAAAAAATACAGTGCAAAAATCTATGCAGTGTTTCACCTAATGTAAATGTCTGCGTGTTATTCAGTTTACCTTCTGTAAGTCTGATCACATATATTTTGACCAAAATTCGTGTTTTGATGAAAAGATGTATTTCAGAAAGGATACAGCTTTGATTACAGTATACTTGAGTGTCAGATGCTACACAAAATTCCTATTATAATGTCTGTAGTTCCACAAATATTGAATGAAAATACTAAGTAGTTGAATTACTGCTTAACTTTTCTAGCTAAAAGCTTTAGTAGTTGATTTGATGTGTTGTTTCCATATATGCTAGAAATAACTCAGTAAACTTCCTTTCCTCCTCCCCTCCACTGAGAAACACTGAAAGCAATTATGGGTATAGTAGACCTGAATCACAACATTTTAATTGAATTTGAATCAGCTGGGTTGGTTTGCTCATTTCTTTGTTGATTTTTTTCCCCTAAACTATGATTCCTTAAAGGAGCACATGCATGGACTAGACTTTCTGTCTGACATCCAGAATAGTGTGCCAGTTAAACCTTTGGATGAACCATTTTGTCATCGTATTTTAGGACAAATAGGTCAAAGGTAGGATGACCAGCAGAAGGGAACAAATCACAGAGTCCTACAGAGACTTAGGTAGACTCCATACAGTCCAAAATCAGGCTGATGCATAGGAAAATCTTTATTTTGATCCAGTAATCATTGTCCTGTCATTCCTAAACATTGTGACTGTACGTAAATGGTAATCCCAATGGAAAATGAAAATGTCATTTGAAATGTTGGATTTTCACAAAGTATTACTTTTCATTTGCTTTGATTTTTTTTTTTGGGGGGGGGGGGAGTTTCTTGTCAGTTGTTAGACTTTCTGGATAATTTGGGGCATTGCTATGCCAAGAAAGTCAGAACTGAGAACAAGTATATCTTGGCGCCATATTAATTATACATAATATCTGCATGGTTTTGTACATTCAAAAGTGATAAATGTGTATTATAGTTATTTGAAAATCTTAGCTGATGTTTCTCAGATTATATGTAGCACTTTAGTTTCTTTCAATGATGGGATAGCTGTAAGTTAGAAAAAGAAAGAATTGGCATTGGAGCAATTGTTGAGGAAATGTGGACACATCATGTGAAATGTAAGGACTTGGTAAGCTTAGGATTAGTTTTGCCCAAGAGAAGAGCTTTCGTGTAAGGGAGGGTATAAACATAATTGGCAGAGCAGCTGCAATGCAGCGCTTCTGGCTGGGATCCCTGAGCGAGGGCAGTGCATGTCCTGCTCCCACCTCTGCCACTGCTGCGGGGCTCTGAGGTCCCTCTTGTCCACACTCACTGCAGGATGGACATACAACAGAGGCTGATGGCACAGAAATTAGGGTGGAAGTATATGAGAATAAATCACATGGACTCCATCTTCTTCACGGTGGAAAAAAGCCCCTTTATTCATGTAAGTCGTTTATATACAGTTTTATAGACCTCCTGTGTGACTCTAATTGGTTGGTAGGTTTCTTGCCAATTACTTTATTGGTCAGAAACAAGTTGTTATTCTGTATTGATTGGTCACTCAAACCCCTGGTGTGTATGTGCAGGAAAAGTTGTGAGAGATAGTTTTCATTTTTCTATCTAATGGTGTAAAAACAGTTTATGCAGGTGTTGTTTTTCACTCAGAAATAGATTGTTATGTTAGCAAACTGCTCACACCAGGATTGCTTTCACATGGGAACTTGCAAAGTGCTAGCTTGACAAGGCCAGCCACTGATTCCAGGAGAGCAGGCTTGATTTTATGAAGCCTTTCTTTATAAATTTTCCACCTTACTGCAATAGAAGGAGACCTACCTGTCCTTCTGGTAACAAGCATCCCTGGTTAGTAATGTTTTTGTAGTGGTTTGCCTCATGATGGTTAGCACTGATGGTAACTGTACTCTCTGCATTCAAGAGAAGGCCACTCAAATGGGAAGAAGTAATGGAAGTTTGTACTTTCTTGGAAGTCATATAATTTTTATTTTTTTCTCTGTGCTCAGGTTTAAAATACTTGTAAGTTTATTTAATTATGTGATTATGGAATTTACTTAATATTTATTCCCCGTCATAATAAAGTCATTGCCTATGTGTATTCCTTCTTCAGTTGTACATTGTGAAACATAGCCCCACTCCACCGAGTCTTGATGGAGGTGGTTGTTAAGGACAATTTTCCAAAACTGCAAATTCATAATGAATAAATAGGTCAGGAAAAAGCTGCAGTCTGAAAGTTTGATCTTCAAACTACTCTGAATTCTAGCAAAACAATTCCTTACATGGTTTTCTTCAATTTCTGGTGAAAAAGCTGTGCACATGTGGCATTTGTGTACAATTTAGTTTAATGTGCAATGTATCCTAATTATGTTTGTACTATTATTAGTATGCTATCACGTACACAACATTTCTGAGGGAACTTGAGCAAGATAAAGTAGACTCATGGTCACCTAGTGTAGAAGAGGAAAAAGGTAATCCTTCCCCAGAAACACAACACAGGGAGGTTCTTTCCTCTCTTGTTGCTTATGCATGTCTTGTTTTTCCATTTCACAGCCATACCTATCAGTACTGGCCATGTATCTTATACTTCCATGCATAGCTTGAACACAAGATGGTACTTTTTGATTTATGTGACCAGTAATTGTTCTTCTTGACTTATATACAAGATGGACATAGGGCATGCCTAGTCTTCATAAACCGCATTTTAAAATAATTTGTTTATTTGTATGGTGTGATTTAAAAAAATCTGTTTGCTGATTGCTTATGCTGGACTGTGGCATTGCTTCACATTGACATTATTTAGTATATTCTCCTCTTTTATTTCTTCTGTTATAGCAAAGCTAAATCCCTCTGCTTTTCTTGCAGCAAAAGAAAAATTAATTGAATTCTTGTGTTAATAAGATGTCGCTATGTTAAAGGGTTAAACTACTGTGGCTGGCTCAAAGTGGAGGAATTCTCTTAATTAGGGGCTACTTTAAATACATTCTCACAGGGATTAGCAGCACTTCAATGGGGCAGCTTTTATTGGTTCCTTTCCCAATACCTGGATTAGTATATCTGCCTGAAGTTTTTATGGCTCTCAGTTCCTGTCACAGTGTCTCTAAAATACAGTATTTGGTTCATATGACTCACTACCTTTGAATAATTAATTTCTTAATTTTTTACATCTATTCTTCCAGTAATTTAAAAAATATTTTTTCTGACTTTGATTAATTCATTAACCTTCTTTTTTTGATCCAGTGAAAAACCAGGCAAGTTAATCTAGTATGAAGCTTTATTTTTTTAACCTCAGCTAGCAAAGATAAGGAAGAGGGGATGTAATTCATGGTGCCTTAGTTCCCAAACAGGAAACAAATACATGGAGCTGTTGACATGTAACGACTGAGAATGCAGGTACTTGGCTGTACCTGATAAATGTGTAGGTATGGAATAAAATGTGCTCTCCATGAGGGCTGGGCAAGATTTCTCCTGTGAGCTGCTCTGAACATGCATGTGTCATCCTGCAGAGCAGGAGCTGCTTGTGAAACAACCGTGCATAACTTCAGATAATGTTTGGATCAGCATGGCTGTGGGTGGTAGAATCAGAGACCCTGATACCTACTGAAAAAAGGAGCTATAAAAAAAAACCTGTCAGCTGAGGTAATGTAGACAAGTCATATAACATGTAAAAGAACTTACTGAACTGTGAAGACTGACATTTGCATCATAAAACCGAGCTTTGTTTAACTAAGTTAATGCATTTTAAGTTTGTTCTGTCTCTTGGTGTAATAAAATAGGAGTGATGAATGATTAAATTGAAAACAGAATGGATTCCATTTTTTAAACCACATCAGGTTTAATTCAGTAGATAAATTAATTTTTCATTTTGTCATTGTTGAAAGCAATGAAAGGTTTTCATGAGCACTGTGCTTATGCATGGCAACAAGTCTGACCTTCACATGCAAGTAATTTGAATTGTGCATTTAGTACAAAGCAATTCTGAGATCCTGAATGGAGTGTCCCTTTCTTCCTGCCTCCTTTCCTTCTACAAAACTAAGGGACGTTTCCTCCCACCATTTCAAACTATTGTTTTTTCTTGTTATGAAATTACTGGATAGCTTGTGCAATGAGAACAATAGCAAATTCTCCTTGTGCTTTCTCTGCTCCCACCAGTTCCTCTATCTCAGCAGCACCATTTCACCAGTCTATTTATATTGCATAAACTTCTGCTGTGATATAGCCCCTTCTTGCATGAAAAAGTGTATGGATATTTTTGCACTTGGGCAAAAGTTTTTTGTAACTCGATTAAGCTTATGATTAATTTGGTGATTTTTACAAGTGTCACTGTTTCACTGTTGTAAGATGTCTCAGGTGAAGAGAAAATGAGGTTGAATTCTCAAAGTAGCCAGTATATAGTTGACTGATTTCTGTTTACTTGGACAACACTTACCTGAAACTTACCCGATACCTATGTCTCCATCAATGGTCCCCTTGAAAAATCCCACTCCCTCCTTTTCTTTATTCTTTATTGTCCTTTTATGCAAGTGAAATTTCTTATTTTGGCTGAGCGGTAACACCATTTTTAAATAACTCCTCTGAGGGTTTTTCTATTACCCTAGTTTCATTTTTTTTTTACATGAATCTTTATGAACAATTTTGTTCATAGTGGTAACAAGCAGATAGAAATGTCCAAGCATGGAGAATCTTTCGGAAACTCCAGAAAATAATTGAACTGGCATCTTGTGGGGCAGAATAAAATTACCAAAATTAACATGTCTTATTTTCTACTTAAAATCAGAATTTTGTGGCCATATCCATCAAAGATCAGAAGTTTTCTCTTCTTTAACGTTGGCTAAGAAAACCTGCAGATCAAAGTAGCAAAATGTCCAAATGATAATGCTCATAAATTATGGTGATTGTGGAATACTTATAATACAGCCTGAAATGTTCTTAAACTTGCTGTGTTAAGGGTTGCTAAAATTTAGAGGCATGGCTTGACACTAGAATTTTCTGCTGATCTCATTAGAATAACCTCTTCTGCTGTTCTGTCTTACAGTGGGTTTGTTACAGGTGGTAAGTTTTGATAATTGTGGTGTGTGTTTTACATTATTTAACAAGTAGGTAGTATTTACTTAGCTCAAATGTTGGAAAACACTTCTTAAGGCACTTGCTTTGTGTGTGGTGGCATGTGGGTTTTTAATTTTAATGATTATAAATGTAAAGCTTTTGGGTACCAGAGTAAAAACCATTGTGATAGAATTCTTGTAATGTGAGTTACCGCTGAGGCTCCAGGAACAGAAGTACTCTACACTCATGTAATCACTGGTGAATTTTTGGTAGGCAATTTGCAGTTGCAGTGCTTAAATTGGTTTAGGGCACTAGGGAAGACATCTTAAACATTTTAATAAATAGGAAGACTTTTAATTCTGTTTTATACCTATATGAAAAGATAAATTTCCCAGTGAAATTGCTTTCTTTTATGAAGTGGAGAACACCGTGTTCATCTTTGTATGGCTTCCTGAAGTTTAATTTAACCTTCCATCTGCCTTGCATAGCAGACCACCAAATTGTGCTTTGCCTAGCTTGCTTACTTTAGCAAGACAAATATCTGAGACAGAATTGGCTGGATTTTTCTCAGCTTTTTCATTTAACCGAGGATTTCCTACCAAACCATAATTTTAGGGCAAAAGCAGCACCTAATATCAATTTTCCATACTTCTTTTAAATATTTATCATCTTTCCAGTGACTCCTCACTCTTTTATCTTTCTAGTTATTTTTCCCCAGCAGCTTCCTTTCCTCCCCAGCAGGTGCCAACTTGGCACGGTGCAGGCTTCCTCTGACTTGGTGCTGTGGCTGTTTCCAAGGCTGTTTAACAGGGAGCTCTTATGTGAGCAAGTGCAGCTGGAATTTTGCTCTTCCTCCTGCTCTCCTGGGTGCTCCCCCCGCTTTCCCCCGGCTCTCTCGGCAGCAGCAGTGCCCTTGCAGCCGGGGAGCGAGAGCACTTTGTCACCTGCCAGGAGCCAGCCCCGCGCCCGGCTAGGCAGCCTGCCGCGGGAGCTTGGAGAGATGCTCCCTGCAATTAGGAGAGCGCGCACCGCGCAGGGCTGGAGCTGCGCGGAGCTGCCGCGCGTCTCTTCGGAGAGAAACACGCAACAGCCACCAGTCTGCCCTCTCTTTGCATTGCCTTCCGCATGAGCTTCAAAATGAAATTCTGTGTGTCTCATGAACTGCACAGGGACGTTATTTCTGTTTTTCTTGCTTTAAAAGCAATAAGCTTCTGCCGTAGCTGATGGGACAACTGAGAGAATGAATCTATTCAAGAAGAAATGATAACAATGATCTTGGAACAGATTACTCGTTTGGTGTTAAAATGGAGTAAAATGGCACTACTGCCTGTTGTTAATTTTATTGTTCTCTTCTTGTATCTGAACTATTAAAAAGGAAATAAGATGTTCAAGCACAAGAAAGTTAACAAAAGAGGGATATATTATCACTTGTTGCCAATTTTGTCTATTTTAGAGCCAAGTTTTTTGTGTCTTAATCGTTATTAACTAAAACATCTTCACAGCAGATAAGTAATATTTTATTAGAAAAACGTAAGTCTTAGTTTCAATATAAGCACTATGTATGAATTAAGGATTAGTATCAATATAAGCTTTTGGAGACAGTAGACATCACAGGGATATAAATTACTTACCCAAGGTTTTGTAATAAATCAGCGGTAGAAACAGAACAGGCGAGCATCCACTGCTAGTGCTTTTGTATAGAGAGGCTGGAGAATGTCTAGAAAGTGAATCCTTAAATGACCTGTTTCTTGTAATCTCAGTCTCTTTCCTTTCTTGCACAGTAATTAGGGGGGAGAGGCTGGGGGGAAAAAGAGAGGATTAGTAACTTCAGAACTTACTCAAACTGTACAGATATCAGTGCTAAGTTTGCATAGATGTAACATGGGGTGGAACCAGAGCATCTCAGGGAGAAAATCTGCACTGTCACGAGAAGCACCAATATCAACAAAACTGTAGGTTAAAGTGCAGCTCATGTTTATTGTGTATGTCTGTGTGTAATCATGCATATGTGCTGTTGCCAGTGATGGAGAAGCAATAGGATATGCAGAACCTCAGCACAGCACCTACTGCTCTCTGAAAGTGGTTGTGCTGGAGATGTCTAGCCTAGACTTAGCCTTCTGGAGTAGCACTGAGTGTCAGGAACCCATAACTGCATCTTGTTGAAATAAAACATACCCGTGCCCTCAAAGCAAGTAGTCAGTCAGTCTGACAGTGAAGCATTCTGCTTTAGACATGCTCACACCTTCCTAAGGAACAGCATCACTGTAGTGCTCATTTATTGTTGCGTGTTTGACTGTGCATACAAATTTGATACTCTGAATTTTTAAATGGCCACAGTGTGCAGGGAATCACATAGAGGGGAACTGTTTTAGGCTTGCCAGTTCACTCCCTGAGATTGCATCTCTCTCACAGCTCTTTATCACTGCTCTCTTTAATTTTGTTCTCTGCACCTGATTAAGTAGAGAATTTATAATATTTCACCCTTAGTGTTATCTGGGCTGCCTGTTTGGGAAGTTACTTAAAGGTTTGCATCACATGCTGTTCTGCTTTAACTGTGTGGTATTTCAAAACAGTTGTTTACTTTAAAGTAAACTGGAATATTTGATTAAGAAGACCAGTGGGCCTTGGGGTGGACTAGAATAGCACTGCCAGCAGGTTGGGGCAGGTGACCCTGCCCCTCTACTCAGCTCTGGTGAAGCACATCTGGAGTGCTGTGTCCAGTGCTGGGCTCCTCAGGACAGGAGAGACTTAGAGCTTCTGGACCTGGCTCAGTGGAGGGCTACAAGGATGGTTAAGGGACTGGAGCATCTCTCTTACAAGTAAAGGTTGAGGGAGCTGGGCCTGTTCAGTCTAAAACAGACTGAGAGGGGACCTCATCAATGTCTATCAGTGTCTGAAGAGCGGGTGTCAAAAAGTTGGATCCAGGCTCCTCTGTGGCACCAAGCAACAGGACAAGAGGCAGCAGGCAGAAACTGATGCACAGAAAGTTCCACCTGAACATGAGGAAGAATTTCTTCACTGTGTATGTAACCAATTACCAGAACAGAATGTCTAGAGAGGTTGTGGAGTCTCCCTCACTGGAGATGTGTTCAAGAACTGGTTCACTGATCATAAGCATAGAAGAGACTACTCTGCATATTTCTCTTTCAAAAACAAACTGCAAACTCTTTCCAGAAAGCATATTCACAGCATGATGGTTAAGTTCCTGGATTCTGGGCACAGGAAATGGTGTAACTCTTCCTTCACCTTTCAGACCATTTCACTGTTGGTTGCTTCATTTGTAGGAAATAAAAATTTGTTTCAAGGCTCAATTTTTTTCAGTTATGCTTTGCTAATAAGAACAGAAAACATCCAATTAAGTTTTTCTTTGTTTCCGTATGTGTCCTTGCTCTGTATAAGTCTGTCTACAGAGATCTGAAACTACTTCTTAGCATGCTTTTGGATCAAAAGGATTGGATATAAGCAGCACTGACCAAACCAGCCCCAAACTGGTCACTTCCACACTTATTAGGCTTCTTTTACACACTCAAGATGGTGGTGACCC
>QUSF01000004.1:36052019-36241787 GCA_003676055.1 Chloebia gouldiae
ATTCTGGAATAACTCAAGAATATCTGCCCACTAATAGGTACATTACAAGACATGTGTATATCTGTTTAATTTCTGTTTAATTTATCTACTCATAGAAAGACTAATTATCTACTCATAGAAAGAATAATTGCATAGGTTTTCAGCAGTTTTACAGTTATCATGAAGCATATATGAGTCATGTACAACCCATGAGCTAATAGAGAGAGGATGCATAAGGTACTATTGTGGTATCATACACTGGTATTTCTGCTAGGCTTGATACCAGATGCACTATTTGGTTAAATTCTCATCCTCTGTTGGAGTTGTTGTAGCAAAAAAATCTGTTTTTGCAGCTCTCCTGGAATTTTCTGAGACCCAGAAAATACTACACTCCTTTATCACTGCTGCCAAAGAAAGAATAGATGTCACTGATCTTGATAGTGGGCATCACTTACTTGAAAAGTTAACAGGTTTTCCCAGTTCTTTCAACACCTGTCAAGAAGACTGCCTAAATCAATTCATAATGGACAGAACCTGACCAACAAGTTAAAATTATAGCTTATTAGATTGTTCTTGCTGTGTTTCCTCATTCTCTTTTTCTATATATCTCTGCTTTCCTTCTTGAAATTCATTACCACCAGCAACAAGTTGTTTGAAAAGGACAGTTCACTCTGATTCTAGAGAATTGTGTATTTCTGTTTTCCGTTTCACAAAACAAAATAAATAATAAAAAATACATTATAATATGTTTGCAATAGATTGATTCTCCACTGTAAGAGTCAACCTTGTTTTTTAGAAGAAATCTAACCTATTCTCCTGATAGACATTGTGGAAGTAGATTGTCTTAGTAGTATTATTAGTACTGTGTAGTAGTGTTGTTGTTATTGTTGGTATTATTATTATTTTATTAGATTATTTTATTAGATGTTTTGTGCCTCAGGGAAAGGAGAATGGGGTGGCAGTTGCTACGGAAACTGGTTTGAAAGAATGTTATCGGGAATCCGTGAATCTGTTTCTAAGACAGCTGTCAATGTGGACATAAATTAGACCTAGTCTCATTAGTTAGGTGCTTTCTTTCAGGAGATGGTGGTTGTTAATCTGACATTTTCCATATTTGGGATATTTTGTTGTGCAATTCTTCTTATTTACAAGAACAGGATAGCTGTTAATGTAGTAAATGCTTTCATTAATTCTTTATTATATATGCTAATGCTAAATAAAGTTGTTTGTGTTTTTTTTCCTTCCCTCAGACACTACTAAGGAAAAGAAGTAGTTTTTTTTTTTTTTTTTTTTTTTTTTAATTCCACAAACACTGATGGCATATTTTCCAGAAATACAAGGTGGTAAACTCATATGACAGAATACAGACTTTTTTAGTGTGCCCGAACTCCTCATCCTTATAGGTTGGTCCTTGGGGTGATAATTCAGCTGCACAGTTTTTTCATAGCTTTAGCTGTTTTACTCCATTTGTCTTATACCTTAATCTCCTCTTTCCATAACTCTTCTCTGCATAAAGTAGAGAATCTATTTTAATCAGCCAGTGTCATCTTAGCCAGTTGCTGCCTTTGGGAAACTGAATGCAGACTCTTAACTCTGCTTTTTACAGCAGTTCATTGCAAGGCATTTCAACAAATATACAGTTTTCTTAGTAGAGAAGCAGTGGTTATTCTTTGTGTCCTCACATGCTCTGAAACTTATTAATATGCAGCTTATTTTTTTTTCTTTTTCAAAGACTCTCTTAAGGGACAGTTATAGAACAGAGGGCTGTCTCATGTAACCTCTAGATGCAAAGTTTCCACCATATCTGCTCATCCCAGGAAATGTTTATTTGGCTAGCAGTTAATCATATTGGCCAACTAGACAAGTCATTATTTTCTATGTGCTATTTGGGTGTATTTTGAGTTCTATATCATTCTTCATTCTGTTTGTCATTTCATTATATTTCAGTCTTTTATAGCTCTCCTTTGGTTAATAGAATCAGTATGATGATAGTCAGAATTTTTCACTAGGAGGGGAGAATCAAATCCTGAACTACCCTTAGTTGGAAATGTCTTGTTACAAAATACTGGGGGTTTCTAATCAAGCTGGAAAAGGGAACAATTGCCTTCTCATTTTATATGGAGATAAAAGGAGATAATTACCCTAGAAGGTTGAGGCTGACCAAATTTAAGTTAGAAATGGGTACTTGTTAACATGAATGAATAGGATGAACTGTTAAAGTGTCATGGAATGTGTATCTTCTTACCTTTTGATGTAATTCATGTCACTTTTAGGAAATATATCTTAGCCAAATCCAGGTTAAACTTTCATTAAATGCAACTTTCATTAAATGCATTTAATTGCATTAAATGCAGTATAAGGGCAAAGTATTGACAGACAGAGCAGAAGTTGGATTATGCAGAATGGTCACTTCATCCTCAGCTTTAATATATCAATTACAGTGTCATTTACAGCTTTTCCTCTTTTCCTTTTTATTTATTACATAATTCACCAGGTCAAAGTGACCATAAATAGTATTTTTGTATATTAGTTTTCATTGCTAGCTCATGTAAAAAATTGTGACAACTGAGAGAAAAGTGCTGGAGATGAATGTAGGACTCTATCTCCACATTTCTATAGCAACTCCTTAATGCAAACCTGTAGGCTGTGAACAAAAGGCACCGTAGCTTTACTGCCATGCTGTCACCTCATTAGGCCACTGCATGTCCTGCTTCTACTGAATCCTGTCATTCCCCTCCACACCTCATTCCTGTAAGCAGGGTCTGTTGTTGCATATGATGATCTTTTTCAGGATGCAAATAGCTGCATTTTTGAAGAAACCAGATATAGCAAATGAGTTTCATTATGAAAGAGTTATTAGTAGTGAAATTCCTAAAATATTTTTTTGCTTGGCAAAGTACTGGACTAAGCTAACTGAACCTGAGCCACTCTGTCTCTATTTATGTTATTTTCTACTAATTCAGTCATCTTGTTTTGGACTGACTTGGCTGCACAAGTAACTGTACAAGCCCTCCTACCTCGATACATTTTTCCTGTGCTGATAAGGTTTCAGGAGGAAAACATTGTAATTTGTAAAGAGTGGAAATTGTATAATGGGATTAAGTAGTATATAACATTTGCATTTTAAACCAGTATGTTTAATGACTATATGAGTAGGTTCAATTTAACTTTCATTCAGGATGAAACTTAGTCATTATGATTGGTCAAATGTCATTTCCCTACACCAGTGTATATGCAGTGTTAGCTGATATTAGTTGTTGACTGAAATTTGATAATCAGACACCCATTTCATCTATGCAGTTTATTCATTTTTGATATTGATCTCAATGATTCAGACTTGGGGGGTTTGTTTTTTAAGCATAGTTTTTGGTCATTCATTGTTTTTTAAGCATAGTTTTGGTCATTTAAGCATTCATTTGGTCATTTGGTCATAGTTCTTGGACTACATTATGTCCCTAGATCTGAATTTCACAGTTGGAGATCTGTGTCTGATTGCAGCCCACTCCTGATACCTGCTCCAGCACTTCAGTGCACTGTATGTTATTAGGAGCTTAGCAAGGACGTGAAACAAGACCTCTTCTCATTATATTGTACATTCTGCAATAATTTTACAAGATGTCTGTATCTGCTCATTTTAAGAACAACAGAATCAAAATAAGGAATTCTCCTGGCAGATAAATAGAAATGCTAAATAAAAGTTTTCTGTGGTAACATTGAGAGAAATTTAGGCAATTGCTTTCATCTGCTATTTGCAGAGGAGCCAGAGATCTTAATGTGTCTTATTACAAATTTATTTATAGACATACATCCAGATATACACATAAAAATATGATCTTTCAGTTAATACCTTTTCTTGAATACTATTTTCAATGTCATAGTTTATGCAATATTTGAGGAGCATTGCATTTAAGAATATTTCTGTGGAAAAAAGAGCTCTTGTTTTCCTTAAAATGCTTTCTTGAAATGATTATAAAGGACAGGCAATATTTATCTCAGGATTTTATTCAAGTTGTTTGGCTCAGACTTTTTATCATCTGTTTAACCAGTGATCAATGGTCCTTGATATGCTTTGTGATTTATCTCAAAATGATCCAAATTTTCGTCTGGAAGATGAGGCTAGAAAATTCATGAGTACAACTTTTCATCCACCCTCTGCTCCCTATTAAAAAAATTATTAAGAACAGCATTTAGTTCTATTGTAGTCATGGGATTAAAGCACTGCAGAAAATTCCTACATAATTCTATTTATGCAGGGATTTCTTGTGGATTCTAGAGGGCTTATATACCCAAATGTCACTGGAATTCTGTGCAAGCTTCTGAAAATCTGAACCATTTTACTGTGTCCCACTTTACCGTCAGTTTAAAAAGTAAAAAAAAAAAAAAAAAAGAGAAACAGAAAGAAGAGGAAAAGAGAAAACCCCTCACACTTGGTGATTTGTTCTTGGTTACTATAGTGATGAATCCTGTATGAAAACCCACACAGTTCTGACTTAAATCCAGACATGCAGATACTTGTCAGTAAAGAAAACAAAGGAAGAACAAATTCAACAGCATAACATTGAATGGTAGTGTGAACAAAATCTATTTGGATGAAATTATTTACCTGAATTTTAGCCTGGATCTTACTGTTTTGGACATGGATATTAAATAGTTCTTTCAGACTGTAAACACAGAAAGCATAAGTACTTGGTGGAGCATGGTGTAGGTAGTCTAAAATTAAACTCAGAGTACAGTCCTGGCTGATATTCTCAGGTAAGGTGGCACCTTCAGTATTAAATCTTTTATCTTATATGTCCTTTATCCAAATGTAGGGACAATTACAATTATTTTTACAATAGACTCCCTCTGTGTCTTCAAAATTTCCAGACATCTATTTACTTGGATCTTTGGCTTCCTTTTCATTCTAGTAAAATTAGGTCACTCTCTCAGTGTACTTCAGAAGGCTCTGAGCTTGGCTTTTGCTTCTAGACTTGACCCTGTAGCTTATAGGTTCCCCAGTCAGTAGGTATGGGATACTTCCAGAAACTCTTCAAGCTGTGAAATTTCCTGCACCTTGTCCCCAGAGCATCTTGTCCTCCCTGAGGCAGTGACAGGAACTGGATGCTCCTGTCCTTAGCTTCTCCTCCAAAGGTATCCTGTCCACAATATTTTCGTTCTTATTCGGTTGAACTGGGAATTTCACTTCAATTTTCATTGTTGTTCTGTTGATCTTTTCCGAATGCTGTTTCTTTAACAGAGTTATTGAGTTTAAGAATTTTCCACTTTAAGGCTTTTAGAAAGAAGTTGAAGATTCTTGTACTTCATAGAATCTTTGTTTGTTAAATGCATGATTTAAATTATGCCAGGAGATCTGTTTGGTTTATTTCCCACTGGGTAAAGTAGGGTCAGAAGGTGCAGACAGCTCTGCTTCCTGGACTGATTCCAAATCTGAAACTTGCCAGATTTCCATATTTCTGGGTTGGGGGAAACACTAAAACAAAGACGTTCTTTAGTCTATTGAGACATCTGGGTTCTTTAGCTTGGAAATCCATGAATGGTCTTGCAAAGCTTTTAAGGCCCCAGAAGGACACTAGGATACCTGACACAGGTGGTGAGAAAAACACAAAGTAGGTCCCTTAATGTGGTGTTGTGTGTTTCTTACTATCCAACCTTTTCTATTTGGGACGTGTTGCACTGGCACGTGCAATTGGTGGTCTGAGAATTCAGCTGTGGGAAGAGTCCTGGCTCCTGCTTCTGCAGCAGGTACTCATGGTCCTGTCATCTGGCAGGACTAGAAGTGTGGAGAGATTCCCCATAGCCCAGGGGCTCAGGACTGGGCCCCTCAGCTCATTAGTAAGCAGTGGTATGGATGTGATATCCCAATAATTCCAGCATCTTTTCCATGAGCTCTTGAATTTTTTTTCTCTTTACAGTTCTGAGGTAATCCCAGTTCTGGGTTTAAGATATAAAACATTGTCTAGTTTCAGTAGATACTAAACTCAAAGAGGAGCATAATCTTGAAATCTCAGATTAAATGTCACAACTGGCCAAACTTGCTCATATTCAAACTCACTCTAATTCTCCATTTTGTCATTGTCGTATCTGAACTTTTCAACAGAGGTTATACACTACTGTATCTTCACAGCATATACTATTTAAACTTAATAAACCTCCTACTCTGAGCAAATGATTATAGAGAAACAATTCACCTTTGAAGTGTTTTAATGTGTATCTGCTATCTCAGAAAAAGAATCTCATTAAAGATGCTAATAAATTAACCTAATTATTTCAAACCCATCTATTAATGACTACTATATTACCTGGATCAAAAGGCTGACTTTAAAATGTTTATATCCCATTATTAATAATTACGTCTATTAAGCTCTCATCTTTAATGTTGCCTCAGTGCCTTACCTAAGCAATGAAAATGCTTAAAAAAAACCCGGTAATTTCATTGTTGTTGTCTATAAATATAGAAGATACCAGTCTGGCTTTTAAGAGAGTTTGCAACACTTGGCTCTTACTGTTAACAGCCATGTGTAGTAGACCATGCAGAACTTTAATGGATGACTTACACAATGACATATCCAAATGATCTAGATCTGCATGTATTGCGTATAACATGTACTTGTACAAAGTCAGCTCAGTAGGATTTGGTGAGGATCTTTTTATCTTGAAGCCAGTTTTAATGGGGCTGTAGCAATTCAATCTTCATTTGTCACTAGGCTGACAGTGTCCTCCTCCATCTACTGAAAAGTCACTTGTAAATTAGGTCAGCAATTTTTGTTTACTGGAGCTCTGTAAGATAACAGCACCGGTTACAGTGAAATGTGATTGAAACAAGCTTACTTCAAAAAAATCTCATTAATAACTCCTTCCCCTGTTCCATGGGAGAAAGAAACAATGACAAGTCCTCTCCCATTTTTGGTTACTCAACCAGACTTCAGTTAGGACCATATCTAGGCGTTGCCTTATTTTTCAGACTAGTGACATATCTACCTATTTTTCTTGAGGCTAAACAATATTTGGTGTTTTTCAAAATGTTCAGGCCCCTGCAAGATAGGAAGTTTTTGATCTGGGAAAAATTTTTCTGAAGTCCATGTTTAGTTTCTGCTATGCTGCATGAAAATTTAACTGCATTGGACTTATATTAAGTGTAGTGAAATCGTTACTTTGATTGTCTCTATTTTTACACTTTCCCTAGATGTTGTCTGTAAATTATATGTAAGTAAATAAAATTTAATTTTCTTTTTGCTCAGTTCCAAGGTTTGAAGTCAACAATTATATTCTTTGCCGTCTAAAATACCTTTTGACATGTGACTTAATTAAGTTTTGTCAGTGCTGGTGGGCTTTCAAGGTAGGTTCACACTGCTATGGCTGGAGCAGGTCCTATTAGAGCTCCACACTCTATTCTGAAATTTTGGTAGTTGCTACATCCCAAAATCACACTCACATCACTTAGGGGAGGGTTCCTTACCCACTAAACTGAAAGTCAGCCATTTTAGATTAAATAATCAACTAATATGTATTAGCGTGTTAAGTATCTGAAGCAGTTAAAATGTTGTCCTATTGGATTTAACTGGTGAGCTGTGAGGCTGTTAGTTTCTGGCTAATGGCGGCAGATGGTGAGGGACATTAATGGGATCTTCTGGAAGTCCATTATGAGTCCAGATAGGTCAGAGAGAAGTCTCTTGGCTGGTTTTAAGAACATGACTTTTATTGGTTACAGTGACACAGCTCAAATGTGGTAGTTCATTAAGATTATCACACTTAAGCTATGTGCCTATGCTTTTAAGGTTCAATTAAATGAGATGAACAGTACCATCTGAATATGAGACTTACTGCTCATACCTTGCTTAGAGACTTCTGAAAAACTGACATTTATTTTGCTCTTCAAGCAATTCTTCATTTGACACCAATTAAGTATTTTGGTGGTGGTGACTCATTTATTAGAGGTAAATGTCCAAATGGTAAAATGACTTGGCATTAACTTCTAGTAGAAGTAATTGATCTGAATAAGGATCTCTTTGCCAGCTCAGTAGTTTGCTAAAATTATAATTTAAAAATAGACAATTAAGGAAATTAAGTGAGCTTATTAGATAGTTAACCAGCTCACGTATTGAACTAAAAATAGTCTTAAATGGTGGTAATAGCTAATTTCTTGAAAATTATTTTTTCATCGTTAATCCCATTTTTGGTTTTTTTGCCTTACCAGAATTAAAGTATCCTATATATGACTTTTCCTATAGATACATACTTGATTATCTCTAAAAAAAAAAAGCCAAAACCCACTGTGCACCATGCAGATGTTGTTCTTTATAGTGTTGGATCAAAAATGAAAAGATTTGTGTTTTGCTGTTTCCTTCCATTTTGCTGTTGGAGGTAATGAACATACAGGGGAGAAATCATTCAGGTTTTGGGTTTTTTTTTTCTGTAGATATTGGTTATTTGTCACTGTTAAGAGACAGGAAAAAGAGTACATATAGTTGTTCTCATATTCTTAATATATGACCCAAAGCAAAAGATTTTTATTGCTGTTTTGTACTCCTGGTTTTTCTGTCTTTTCTTTCAGTTCTCACTAATTTTTTTTTTTTGATGGTGTGTATACTTTCAAAGCAGATGCTGCTTGTTAAGAGTATTTCACACTGGGCGTTTTGATACTTGTTTGAGCCTCAAGGAATTTTTAAATATTCATACCACCAAAATTAGTCCTTCTTTATAATACTGCTTTTTGTAATTTGTCAAGAAAAGGGAAATCAGAAATTTAAAATAATTGGTATAGAGCAAGTTGGGGATCTTTTGATAAGGAAGATCAGGTCTAGGTCTTGGGTAATAAACTTGCTTGAAAATAATTTCTGTATCTGTATTAAAAAAAAAGGTGAAGAGCCAGTCTTATTGCTGAAAGTCTGTTCTAGAATATAATTTCTCTCATGATTAAACCCCCTTTTTAATATCCCATCTCTTTGCAAATTTTAGAATTGTTTAGTGATTGTATCTTGTATGCCTACCATTGTAGCAACTTATTTAGAAAGAAAGCCAGCCAGTCTTCTCTTAAAGCCTCAATGGGAAGGATTTTATTTCCCCGGTCACCTGTCTCAGTGTAAGCATATTTGATTATATTAATAAGGAACACTAAGCCTCAAGGACAAAAATTCAATCTGAAAATGCATTTTCCCAAATTCAAAAATGTGTTGTTTCAAATTATTTTTCTTTATTAAGTCCTGGCCTGATCTACAGAAAGTGATATTATGAGATCCTCTTCTCACCTGGAAATTTAATGAAATTAATGAGTCTTGCTTTAGTGCTGCTGTGGTTTGTTAGGCTTTTTTTTGGGTATTGTTGTCCTTTTTAAAATAAAAAAAAAATAATTTGAAGTATAAGGAAATTATCTCTTCAATAGCCTTTTTCTTAGCCGTATATCTGAGGGGAGCAACGTTTCTTCAGTCATAGGTGTGAAACATTGGCTGGACATTGGGTGCTCTCAAAGCCAGTCTGTCACATCCCTCTTCGGTGTCACTTCCCCCTTCAGCTGCACAGGGGAGAGAAAACATAAGGAAAGACTCATGGGTTGAGTTAAGGATCACTCACAAATTACTGTCATGAACAGAACAGACTTGACTTGGGGACTTTAATTGAATTTATTGCCCATCAAATTCAGAGTAGGGTAATGAGAAATGAAATTAAATCTTAAAATACCTTGCCCCCACCTATCCCTTGCTCCTGGGCTTAACATTATTCTCAAATGCTGCGTCTCCTCACCTTGAGCAGTGCAGGGATGCAGGGAATGGGGGCTGTGCTGTGGTCAGTTTATCACATTGTCTCTTCATCTCCTTTCTCCTCAAAGGGAGGAGGACTCCTCACACTTCCCTGCTCCAGCATGGGTTCCCTCCCACAGGTGGCAGTCCTCCATGAACTTCTCCAACAAGAGTCCTTCCAACAGGCTGCAGCTCTTCATGAGCTGGGAGCCTGCTTGAGCACAGGATTCCCACAGACTTCACAGGCTTGAGGTCCCACCCTCCTTTGGGCATCCTAGTGCTCCACCTTGGACCTCCATGGGCTGCAGGGGAGACCCTGCTCCACTGCTTGGAGCACCTCCTGTCCCTCCTTATTCAGTGCCCTGGGTGTCTACAGAGCTCTTTGTCTCACATATGTTCTCTTCTCCCTCTGTTCTGGTTTTTTTCCTCCTTTAAATGTGTTATCACAATGGTGCTTTCACAGTCACTGATGGGCTCGACCTTGGCCGGCAGCAAGGCTGGCTTGGATCTGGCTGGAGTTGGCTCTGTCAGGCATGAGGAAAGCCACTGGCAGCCTCTCACAGAAGCCATTCCTGTAGTTCCCTCAATATCAAAACTTTGCCATGTAAATCCAATGCAACAGGCAACACAATTAGGCAGCACAACTCTTTATGTCAAATAATAGCAACCTGCCATATTTGGGTAAAACTTTATTTCCCTTCTTTTAATTTGTGGGCATTCCAAATTTATACAAACCTTAGAGATGAGCACCATGATATTGATTCTATAAATTATTTTTCAGTGAGAGGATTAAAAATTAATATCAAAAAACCAGTTGGGGAAAAGAGCAGATTGGACCATATGAGACAATATTATTGTTGTTTAAAAGGTTACAACATTGAGAGTGTGTGCATAAGGGGGCCATTAGCATTATTCTTTCTGATACATATTATGTTACACATAATGCCTATAAAACCCTTCTTTATAAATTAGAGTTTATATACATAAAACAGTGTCATATATTTCAGGCTTCATGTCAAGGTCTCCTGATTTAGCAAGGCAAGGGAATTAGTTGCTTAAATATTTTCATAGATGTCATGTTATGGGAATAAAGCAGTAACTTTGTACTATTAAATCTCAACATGAAAAAAGTATTACAGCCTCATTAAGACCATTTAGTTGAGCAATTTCTGTTCCTGAGAATTTTATCAGAAGCAGAATTTTAAAAAGTTATGAAGAAATAAATAGTGACTGCATATTTGCTTGTCTCAGTTGTTTACAAAGGGTCCTGATATGTCTCAGTGAACTGGCTTGGAGGTGAGGAAACAAAGCAACTTCATGATTTTGAGCATACTCTGGCTTTTACTTATTTGGTGAATTCAAGATATTTTAGGTCCATTAGAACAAACTTAAAAATAGTGTGAATTCTTGGATGCAGTAAGGAACCTTCTGAGCAGGCAGTGACGGGGTTAAAAGTGCTGCTGCCGCTAGGTGTCATGCTGGGATCATCTCTCAGAGCATGAGATTATTAGCGGCACGGGATGAAGGCATGGGATGTCCTGTGTGTATTTCAGCGCCTAAAATGGATGATTTTGCAGGCCATAACAGCCCTATGCCTACCCCTTTATCTGGGATGCTCACAGATCTCATCGTGTGAGAAGGGCGAGTGCTACACAACCTAAAGCCAGCGCAGGTGCTGGACATTTCCTCTTTCATCTGATCAGATCTCTCACAGAGATCCTCCAGTCACACACACCTGCTTAGGAAAAATGTGTTAAAACTGCTTCATGTGGGCGAACTTGGTAATTATGAGGAAAAAAACATATGATTTTTTTTTTAATCCTCCTCCAGTGTTTCTATCATATAAAGCTCAAATGAGCCAAAAAAAAAAAAAAAAAAAAGAAGGGAAGAACACCCAAAAAACCAGCAACCTGAACATAATGCAGCTTTTTATAAAGAAGGGCCCCTTTTTATAAAGAAGGCAGACCTTGGTTTCATAAGCACGGTTTACTTAATACTTTGGTTTCATTAACACAATGTCAAACACTGAGCTTTCCATTTATTGAAATTAGTTTTATAATATGTAATTGAGAATACAAAATCATTATGGGGACCATGCTTGGTTTTGTTGTTGTTTAATAAGCCTGCTGTGCTGTGTTTTTTTCTGTACTTCACTTCTGCACTCAATCTAAATTGTCACATTTCTTAACAGTTCCTTAACACTGACATTGTACCAATACATGTAAATACTTGATGGGAGGGAAAACAGATGAATCAGATGCCCGATGAAAGAAGAAGAGTAAATGGGCACAAATTTGACAAACTGAAATTTCTAGTTTTGTGACAGGAAAAACTTCCAGCTATGCAGTGATTGATTCCCCAACATGTTGCTCAGAGAGGTTGTACAATATCCTTGGGGATACTGAAAAAACACTTGAGCCGGGCAGTTGAATTAAGGTGATCTCCAGAGGTGACTTCCAGCCTCAACTATTCTGTGCTTCTGGGTTTTTTTCAGTCTGTCCATTGAGTTATCACTGGGAATACTTAAAAAAACAAGCAAAAAACTTCAACCCCTCAAAACCAGAGAAAAAACACCACCAACCAAAAAAATGCAAACACCTGAAAAAAACCCCACCAAACAAAACCATAAGAAATAAAATCGCAGTACATTATTTTAAACATTGTGGTAATAGGCTTTAATTGTCAGATATCAAAGAACTTTGAATAAGGTTTTTTAGTTTGTGTTTATTTCTCCCACAAAGGGGAAAAAAAATCCCTCTTCGCTTTGCATTATATGCTATAAGTCTAACAAGTTATAACGATTTTATGTTTTGAATCTGTGAAACCTACTGTTTTGTTCCAAGCTTGTACATGGCTGAAATATGTACACTCGGGTACTGGGAATAATTTCTCACTGTTCTGAAGCTGATTTATGGTACTTTTCTTTCCAACAGCAGTTTCTGTGCTGGAAATGAAAGTATAACTTGTATGTATATATAAACATCAACATACACATAAACTTTTCTCTGACATTTCTGGTGTCATGAGCAACAGCCTTACTAGGGAAAGCTTTAGTTGACCAGAGGGAAAAGGGTGTGTAGCCACAGGATAAGATATTATGCAGTGTCTGCCCATCAGTGTGCTATTTGTCCCTCACAGACTCAGGAGAGGTGTGTCTTCCATCACACAAAATATGTTTTAATTTCTGTTACATAACTGCTGGGTCTCAGTCTCCAATCTGACTTCTCCATTTATGAATGTAAAGCAGATTTCCTTAGAAGATTTTCCACAAAAAAAAAAAAAGATAGTGTATATATAGGCCAAGGCAGTGTGGCAGTACATATGCTGCAAGCTCACACAATGGGTTCTCCTGGGTTTCTGTTCTGTATGTGTAAATCCTGTTATCTCAGATGTGCTACAGAAAAATTTGTTATATTTTCAAATATCTTTTTTACCTCTTGATCTGTATCTATCCATTTGTTGTCTTGGTGTACATCTATGAACAAATGCTTTATTCCAAGGGCTGCTGGTTTGTTGCATAGTGTTTAGCACAGTGAGACGCTAATTTGTGTTCTTTGTGCCTTGTCAACATGGTGGTGAAAAGTTTATTACTGGCAATTAAAGAAGCAGAAGGTTTTCTTATTCCTTTGATTTGGTATTTTCATTAAGAATGTGTGTGAAGTAATAATGAATATATTTGTACATGACAGCATCTTGGGAGGACTGTTGGAAGCTTGGGAAGACAGTGTCTGAATGTAACATTTTTATGGCTCCTGGGGAGAAACGACCTAAAAAGAAAATATACAAAACAGTGTGAAGATAAATTCAAAGTGCTATAAGTAAAGGAAAGCACACACATAGGTAAAAAATATGTAAGATACTAGGCAGTGCAGCATTCAGAAGCACATAGGGACTTTCAGGAAACAAGATTCTATAGAAAAACAAAAAATATTTTGCTGTTGCAGAATATTCAAATCTCTTGGTGTTTATGGAAGAATTATGGGGTGGTTGGGCTTTGTCTGGCAGTGATGGGAATGGGGCCAATCACATGCTAATTGCCTCATGAAATCTCCTTGTTTGGCAGGACAGTGAAGAGGTGCAGGCAACGTGGAGAGGACTGTGTTTGCAATATAAAGAACTCATAGCAAAGTATATTAATGGTTTCTTGGAGATAAGGAAGGAAGAGTTATACCTGAATGGAAAATAGAGCTGAGGTTAAGGCTTTAAGATATTTTCATTCCAATAAAGTTAATGATTTAAAACTGAGATCTGCACAGTACTTTCTTGATATAAGACAAGAATGTAGCTGCAGAAACAGTGTCATACAATACATTTTAATTCTGGCTATATGAAAACACTGATATAATGAAAAAAATTCTCAAAAAAATTGCCATTACTACCATTTAAGACTATTTTTAGTTCCAACAATATCTCAATATATTGAGATAAAAGAACAGCTCCTTGAGCAATTTGGTGACTTTTCTGGATCACCAGGTGTCTGCCAGCCTGGGCTTCCATTTCTATCAGTCTTGCCTGGTGTAGAGAGTTCTCATTAAAAAAAAATCTATTCGATATTAATAAATTTGAAATTTAATGTGGTGATGTGAATAATGTTTGTTTCACCTAGACTATTTTTATACTGTCTGATTAATAATTAGTAAGGTCTGTTCCAAATTTCACCTTAGGAAAAAAAAATTCCCTCTCCCCAAGAGTGTGTATATGGGATTGTATGATTGATAATGCCTTACAGTGTTACTTCTTTGTTCCTTCTCATGTTGTTAGTGAGGATGGGCATTGACAGCCACACATCCTTACAGTTTGTATTCTTCAGTAAGATGTAACATGAGATTTGTAATAATTTCCTTTGGACAGATGACTAATGATGGGTAAGTACAGTGAATGCATTTTCTGGTATAATGAAGAATATATATGTAACTCAGTGGTACTTAATGGTATTGCAATGTGACAAAGATTTTAGAAATAGGTGCCTGATATCACTTTTTGGACAGGTGAGTAATTGGTCTAGCATCTGAAACTTAGTAGCTGCTGCCATAGGAGATGTAATGCTCCTCATAATTATGAAAACCTAGTGTTTTTTTTAGTTACCTTAATTGTGGATTTCAGAGCTCAGTTTAAGGTTAATTTTTTTTTCTGCTTTAAAAGCACCTCTGTAGAATTTTTCCACTATAGAATTTAATTCACTTAAATAAAAAGAAACCCAAAAACAAACCATAAACATGTAGCAGGTAAAATCTGATTTATGCTGTAGATCCTATTACACAAATATTGCTGGCCAGGGGACTATGTACAAATCACAAACGGGACGGGACTGCTGAGGAACGTGTCTCAAGCTATTTATTTTTTAACATCAGTCTCATTATATGTTTATGTCAATGGGAAGATGCCAACAGCTCACATCCCAGGCAGCAGACCAAGAACTTAATGTTACAACTTACTTTAAAATCTTTTTGACCAATCACACAAAGCAAAAGCATATTGATGGTAGTTTTATCCAACCACTATAAGCACATGTACCTTTGGTTAAAACAATTCTTGCTTATTTCGAATACAATGCCTGCTTCTAAGCCTTAAGATACATTGCACAGAGCTCCATTATAAAGCTTAAAATCTCACTAGATATACTTCTCTGCAACTTAGGGAGTTATTCTATCCAAGCGTTAATACACAGACCATTGTTCTATTTGTCCTTTCTTTCTACTTCTTGTATAATTTTTCTGCTGACAAATCTTATAGCTACTGCTTAGCTCTAAATCGCCATCCTGCTGTCTCTGAGGCCTGCCTTTTGCAATGTGCCCAAAACCCTCTGATTTTAAGGAATCCCACACACAAATACAGTACTGGGCTAATGAAAAGTTAAAGTTAAAGATTGTACCACTGTCCATATTAATAGGAGAGAAGAAAAGCTGCTTATCAGCATGTTCTGTCTTAGCTTAAAGAATGAAGAGACAAACTGAATAATAATTCACTTAACTCATTTTCTATTAACTACTTTTTTAGCTGTTGGTTGTTGGAAAGGTCTTATATTCTGGTTGTTTGTGATTTATCCTAACAAACTGAAAGGAAGTTTTATAAGAGGTAAAGGATGTATATAAATCCAGTTTCAGCCTTTTAAAAGAGAGAAAAAACTCAGGAAATGGAAAACCATAGTGAATAATACATATTTTCATGGATTTGTTTTCCATAATATTGATTATAAGCATAGTGTTGACCATGGTTTTCTCTCTTTAAACAAAGGCAGTACCAAACATTCCTTGCTCTTGGTCTTCCAGGGTAATAGACTAGATGATCATTGAAGTTTCTTTCCAACAGAAACTGTTCTATGATTCTATCATAAAATTTCTAAAACATACAAAAAACAAACATTGCATTTCTATTAAAGAAGTTCTAGTATATTCAATTGAGTCCCAGTCTGTGTGTGTCTTGCGATCTTTTCTTTAGCCACATCAGATGATGTTCAGGTGGACCTTCACCAGTCAATCAAACCTTTATTTGTTGCTGCTTTCTCTACCTGCTTGTTCCTAGGTACTAACCTATGCCAAAAATTTACCCTTCACTGTCAGTCCTGGTTGAACCCCAGCTGGTGAATATACTCCATACAGCTCCTTGATCACACCCTATCCCCCTAGTGGGACATGGAAGAGAATTGGAAAAAGGCAAAACCTATGGGATAAGAAACATTTTAATAATCAAACTATGATAAAATAGATCAATACTACCAATGAAAAGATAAACAACAAAAAGAGGTAAAGGGAAAAATAAAACCCAGGAAATACAAGTGATGCGCATTACAGTTGCTCACCACCCACTGGCTGATGTTCAGTTTGTTCCTAAGCACCAATCAGGACCTTCCAGCCAACTCATTCAAGCTGCTAATACTGGGCATGATATTCTATGTTATAGCTTAGCCCTTTGGGTAGTTCAAGTCAGCTGCCCCACTATTCTCCCTCCCAGTTTTTTTGCATTAGGAAACTGAAAAGTCCTTGACTTAAGGTGAGCACTCAAACAACAACTAAAACATCACTGTGTTTCCATCATTATTCTCATACTAAGTCCAAAAATGCCAGCACGCTCCCTGCCACTAGGAAGAAAATGGACTCTATCCCAGCTGCAAGCAGAACAGGTATGATCCTTTATTAAAAACAAAAAAAAACCTGACAAGATAGATTATTTGGTAGCTCTGATTTGGGTGGCTGTCCAGGTACAGGTAAAAATTAGTTGGAAAGACCATTGAATTTATTGCTATCAGAGTCTGTGTTCAATTAGAAAAGTTATTTTTAGCTATTGCTAGTCATAGATACTAATATATAATACTGACATGCCTCAAGGTCTTAATTCTCTTTACCAAAATCTACAGGTTGTTTTAATCAACTGAGCAATGCAGCTGCTTTTAGACATGTGCCCTAAAGTAGATTTCCAGCTGGAAAAAAACCAGCCCATAAATCTTTTAAGAAATTTTCTTTTTTCTTTCATATCTTTTATTTAGGATGAGTGCAAGTCCCCTGAATTTTGAAAGTGCTCACTGTAATTTATTTGCTACTAAAATCTAATTAATTGTAGACAAAGAAAATGGAAGGTCTTATTTGCCAGACACCTTGTCTGTGGTGAAATTCGCTTTAGAACAAACTGTTTAAATAGAAGAGGTTTGCATAGTCTGAATGAACTTTGAGAAGACATTCAAATGTCACATTTCTCTGAGTCTTGTCACAGTGCTCATCTCTTCAGAGGCTTATCTTCTGCTAGCTGTTTACTCAGAAAAGAGTGTTAGAACCTGTATTTTAACAGTCTTTTTCTTGGGGATTTTTTGACATTGGTGTGTCCTTGTTTCACAGAGCATGTCTTCACTGAATTGAATTAATGAGTTTTATCATAGGCTGTGTGCTGCAAATATCTAAGGATGTTTACTTGTAAAGACAGTCATTATGAAGTTGCTTCTATGTCTGTATTTTGTTGATCTGGAGTTGGTTGAATGATTATAATATTCTTTGTACTATAAGGTACAAAACACCATTGGTGTCACATACATGTCACACTGCATGTGTGATATACATTTGTATATCTAGTAACATGTTTAGAACCAGGGGTCTTGTGTTTTCCTTGCTAAACCTTTTGCAGCCAGGGACTTGCCTGTAATCACGTGCTCCTCACTGAGACCATCAGGATTTCATTTATGGACTGAATTGTTTCACAAAGTCTGGGAAACAGTAAGAACTTATTCCTTCTTAAGGTGTTAGTACCTACTAGAAATTTTGCTGCCTTTCCTCAGTTTTGGTTTAGAATTCAACCTTTTGAACAGAAATAGTGCATTTTTTATTTTCTAATGGACTCTAGGAAGGAAAATAGTAGGAATACAATCTCAACCTGGAAAGCGACAGTTGCTTTTATGAGCTGCTGGACCAGGGAAAGAATAACAGAGTATTGGTAAGAAAAATGGGAAAATAGTGATTTTTGTAACTTAAAATTTAATACACCTGGGAATGATAAGGTATGAAACCCAAATACAGGTGAAGAAAATGTACATCAGTTTTTGATTCTGGTGTGTAGGAAATATGACTTATGTTTCTCTCTCTCAAAGAGGAAATCTAGTTTAAAGATTCTCATACACGATTTTTTGTTATAAGTGTACCATAGGAGACATTAGACTACTTTGAAGAATTTTATTCCCAGATGGATTTTGTGTGTGATTTTACATGAACTACATTTATATGAAATTACTATGTGCTATGTGTGTTTGGAGTTCTATTTTTTAACACGCCTAGACTGATTGATATAAATTTATAGCTATCATTGCAATTTTCCCTGGTGTATATATACAGAAATTAAAGTGACACAGAATGTGATACTTTTGCTAGGATATTGCAGTAAAAGTTGCAGTGGGGACTGAGGGGAGAGATTGTGATCTCTAATCTTACCCCTCTTCCACTTATGACCATACAATTCTTTTGGAGGATTCTGCCTGCTTTTATACTTTGATAGTGGCCTAAAAAGCTGAATGTAATCCTGATGGAAAAAGAAGTAAATTATTTAAAAAAAATTCTCTCTTTTTAAGTAAATGAATAGAAATAAAAGAAAAAGGGAAGGATTCATATTATCTTAAGTATCCTTAGGAATTAAAGCTGTTTTGAGGCTGGGGACAAAGAATGCTTAAGAGAAACTCGGGAATATCACAAAAATATATGCCCTATTCAGTAGATTCCTATGTAGAAAAATATTATGGATTTTAGGACATTTTGGTCTGTCTCCTGAGACTGCAAAGGTGCTTTATCATGAAGATAGACACCATGAAAAACCACAGACTGGTAGAATTTTTGAAAACAATGTTTTTATAGAAAGAAATTTTAAGAAAAAATATTTCACTTTAAGACTTTCATTTTTTTGTGGGATCAAGTGGATAAGTTTCTTGTGCAGGGCTCTAGAAAAGGATTTTTCTCCATATCCAGAACGCATTCAGTGATGTGTTGTACCCTTGGAGCAAGAGCACTTTCCCTGTGTATCCCACCCTCCAAGTTTTGTGTCACCTTTATGACAGACATCTCTAAAACATGGTTGAGATTTTTTTTCTTTAAAAGCATTATCAGTTATTCAAGTGGACATCTCCATGTTTCCAACCTGAAGCTTGGAAAAGTGTTTTGCAATTTGTTAATGTCTTCCTGTTCCGTCAAGCTGATTGGTTTCTGTGACTTGGCTCAATGTTTTTGAGTGTACAGTGGAGCTGAGTCTCACTTTAATTATAAAAGTGATAAGCATGGTGATGACCTATTAAAAAATAGATCTTGGTTGCATAATTTTAACCATAAGCACAGTAAAGTTTTCTCCTGTGTATTTAGCTGACAGGCTATTGGTGCTTGTGCAGTTACAATTACCAAGATAACCGTAATACAAAAAAATGTTCCATTTGTGGGAAATTGTGTGAGTTGTAATTACTGAAAAGATGAAATTTAAGAGAAAATTCAAACAATATATTTACCAAAAAACGATTGAGATCCATGAAGTAGGTAAGAAATATTTTTTGTGTGACTGTTGGCAAGACTGAGAGATGAGAAAACAGATTTAGAGGAGGAGGTAGATATTCCTTGGAAGATCAATGAAAAGAGGTTTGACGACACATGCTGGTTTAGGGCTCTCATATCTAAGTGATGGGGGTGGGAATAATGTTTATCAAGCACAAGGTGAGTGGGTTGGTTGTCTGCTTTTGCACAGAAAAGGATTGGTTTTGTTGGCATTGTCAGCATATGTAGTTCCATGTTCTCTTTGTATGGACTTTGACTTCTGGGCTTCACAAATTTTCTGTCTAGGTGTTTTTCTAGCATAATTTTGAATTCTCTGCCATGACAGATTGTAATCTGTATTGTGTGAGTTACAGTTGGAACTGGGAGACTTTATCTGCTTAGCTGAATGCTATTCTTGATGGCTTATTCAGTACTTCAACAATTTCTTCCTGAATTTTTATTCTCAGATTGCAGTTAAAATGTAGTTGGTTAAATTAATCTCAGTTTTTGAAAATAGTAAGACTGGTCCTTACCCTAATAATTTATAAACTGCTATATTTTTGTTCTCTCATATAAACCCCACATTCTCTTTGTTGTTTTTTGCATTAAGTGCACAACTCATGGTTTCACAGTCCTTCTTGCTTGACTTTAGCGCTGTTAAATGTTCTTCAGCTGCCCTGGCCATATAGAAGTTTTATTGTCTGTCAGGACTACCAGCCCCTCCAGCCCTTCTTTCAGGCAGTCTTTTTGCTCTTGGTATTATGGGTCAGTAATGAAAACAACCAAAGGGTATGAGCTTGGTTCTAATGGACTGTGCTGTGTAGAAGATGTCTACCACAATCATTCTGGATGACTTTTAACAAATCCCATTAAAAATGTGATTCCTCATAAGCTGCAATATCAGGTCCACAGGTTTCATATATAATAGTCTGCTACTTTTTCTGAAAATAATTTCAGAATTGTGTATATGTATGCAAATCAACTCTACCATGAGTGCACAGTGATTATAGTGCACTAAAGATATGTGAAGCCTGTGAAAACTCTTCTGTACAAAAGATGTGCATGAGAAATGTGGTGGAACCACTCACTTTCTGATCAGGAAATCTGATGTCTGAAGTAAAGGGCATCTGCTCCCATGTTTTGGTACAACAGAAGCAGACTTTACCATTTACTTAGATGTAGCGTTCCCATCATTATCTGAGAGATAATTACTACATTTAAGAAAGTATTGATATGAAATTTAAAAATCCCTGGGCAGGAATGACAACATAATTTTGTTGTGTCTGGTGTTATTTCAGCTTTTTCCCATTTTCTTCTCTTTGACTAATAGCCTGCTCAAATAAATATTCTCTGGATAGCTCCCCTGCTGCAGTTTGGAAAATCAGATAAGCACAACATAGTGGAAAGGAAGGAAAAAATACATTCAGTTTGAAGGCATAACTGAAAACTAATGGAAAGAAAAAGATTGTTTCAGGATCAGCCAAAACAGTTCATCCCTCACATTTGAATTGAGACATATTGTGTCAATTCATTCTTTAAAGTATTTTTAGCTACTCAATTAATTTTTTTTTCCTTTTAAATTGGGCAATTTTCAAAAAAGTTATGTTTTAAATGAAATACATTATTTAAAAACTCCAACAGCTTCTTAATGCAAAATAATATGGTGTCTAAAATTTCCTTTTGTAATGAAGACATTAATTGGTATTTGAAATGTTCCTTTTTTATCTCAAAATATTGAATTTTGAATTGAATACTTATAAATTGAATTCAGATTACCTTTTCTTCTCCAAGACTTTTTTTAATAGTAATGCTTCTTATCAGAAAATCTCTATCATACATGTGATAATGAGAACCAAAAAAAGGAGGGTAGGAAGGGAATCTCCGCTGTGGAGAGCATTTAAAAACTCCAATTTTTCATGTCAGAATTTCTTTACAAATCAAATGGAAGACAGAGAAATTACATCTATGAAAAATGTTTTTAACAATAGTGAATGTGATACCTTTCAGTGGTTTAAATTGTTGGAATATGTAGCACATTATTTCCTGACATTTCAGACTGTCCTGCCATTACCCAGGCTGTGCCTATCACAGGTTATCCAGTTTCTTCATGCTGCTAACCTAGTACCTATAATTGTCACTCAACCAGTGGGAAAATTCTTACTTATTTACAGCTGGTGTTAAAAACTCGTGCTAAGAACTGGCATACAGCTTGTGCTGTACAGGCTGAGTGATTTCATTTATACATTGACATCCTTCCCATTTCACTGGAAGGAATTTGGTTTTCTGTATGCACCTTTTTTTGTATTAATGACGGAAGTTAATCTATTCTACAATTATCTTACTTCCAAAAGTCATCCTCTTTTTCCTTTTTCTTTTTTTTGCTGTTTCTCTTTTTTGCTTCATCATTGCTCAAAATTAAATTTCTTCCTATAGGGTGAATTTACATTTCAGAGAATGTCGTCCAAAAGCTGTCTTTCCTTTTCACCTCTTCTAGAGACAGACTTTCCTATGACATTTCTCACTGGACTATGTCAGATCTTATTAGGAACAAAAAGGAATCTGGGATTCACAATTCTTTAGCATCGTAACTTTTGTTGTGTACAAGTGGAGCTGCTGTGTATCTCCACATGCCAAAGCTTTAAAAATTTGTTTATATGTGTTACTAAGGGTTGTGGACTCAATCCACAGCACAGACAGAAATATAATCAAAAGTATTTGGTATGTCCTTACAATGCTTTCTACAAAGCTTTCTCTCCTTACATAAATTTACAGTGAGTGTAAAAAGGTTTTTGCACTTTCCCTTAAAAGCGATTGAGTTCAGTGAACTGATTAGGAATCCATCTATGCTGGCCACACAGAGGTAGACAAGTTTTCAATTACCATTAAATATTTTACTACCTTTTAAAGTGCTGAATTTTCAAAAGTTCTGCTGAATTAGATTGAACCATGAAATGCTCTGGCACCTGGATGAAAGCTATTGATAATTTTCATTTTGTTTTTTATTTGTTTCCTCTTCTCTGTGTTTTAGGAGGTTTGCATTGTTATCTGATAACTCCAAAACTTGAATTCATGTATGACAAATGAGATAATATGACTTGTCTCTACTGGTTGGAAGGGTATTAAACTGTGAAAGCCTTTCACTTGGCTCTAGGGAGTCTGAAATGATTTTTCTTTTTTTTGGAGCTGAAGGTAGAAGCAAAAGAATTCAAAATGTGCAAGAAAGTAAGTAGCTACTGAAATGATGGTGCTGAGCCAGAATAGTTAAGTACTTCCCAACAATTCCACAAAATTGTAATTTCTGTGTACTTTGCGATGCACTGTCAATGACAAAGTAACACATGGCTTTGAGAATTATATTCTTGACTCTTTCATCATTGTTGTACTCACAGGATGGAGTTCACAGGACAGCTTTAGCATCTGCCTTGAGAGGTGGGAAGGCAATGTGAAACAAGCACTGGAGGCTGCAGTCAAGCAAACTGGTCTTGTTGCACGAGTAGCTGCTTTCACTGAGGGTAAAGTGAGGTGAACACTGTGCAGGTGAATGACAACTTAAAAAATAAATGAATAGAAAACTATAAAAGGAGGGCAAGAATTCCGAATCAATAGGGCTAAAAAAAATAAGGATGCAAAAGTTTATAAAAAACAGCTTTAAGAGGCTGGCAGATTGAGCAGGATGTGGATGAAAACCTCATTCTAAGTTTTGAGCAGGAAAAGATTGTCTAGAAACATAGCTGGAAAAATTCCTTTATCTATGACAGAATGCGATTTTTTTGCTGACGTGGAAAAGAAGTGGTACCCAGGTCAGTGGTAAACTGAGTCCTTGGGCTCACTGCTGAAATCACCAGTGGGAATGTATATACATTTTATTAAATGCTCTAAAGCCCATCATTCACCTCTTAGATACTATTTAGTAATTGCAATGTCTTTAATAAGTAATATAAATCTTGAATAGTTCCTGCTAGAAGGCAGGCTTGACTTCAAATCTATTTAAAAATATATATATTAGAGGGAAAAAATTTGTAAGCTGTCCAAAAGCCTAAAGCAAGATATGTTTATCTTTTTGTGTCTGACATATCTAAATATCTCCCCTGGATCTTTGGCACTGAAAAAAACCCAGCGATTTAGATAAAAGGTTGATGATTTTTTCCCCTTTAGACACTTTAAAGAAAATTAGCTACTTGTTGGGATAGTTGAACATTTCTGAAGATTTCAGAACATATCAGTTAAAATATAATGACAAAAAAAATAGATTTTTTTGATAGCTATTACAGAGCATTTAAAGATGTTTGGTTCTGTTCCTGCACATAAAACTAGAAATTTCTCAACATTCATCAGGGAAGAACACTTGAGGAGCATTTTGAATATTTCTGCATGATTTGACTCCAAGGAATAGAGCTTTGAGGAAAATTTTAAGGTACATTGACAGAGCTCAAGGGAAAGAGTTTGACCCTGTCATAGGCTAAGCAATGTTTTCTCATGAAAAGTTCATTCTTCATTCCTAATGCTTTGTCACTGAGAGAGAATGTAGTAAATGGAAAAAAGTATAAACTTTTCTATACATCCAGAAAGTAAAATAAATACAGTATAAAGTGCAGTAGAAGTCTATTATCCTATAAAAACTTTGCACTTGAAATAGCTTTGTTTTTCTGATGCTACCAGTCCTCTAAAGTAATTTTTTTCTTAAATACAAAACTAATGCAAAACCATCTCCAAGAATAATTGCACTTTTTGGTCTGAAATACAGCAAAGGTTTTCTTCTGTTGAAATATAGGGGATTTATCAACCTTATCTGCTAGCCTGGCTTTTGAAGAATTTATTTTATCAAAACCCTCTCTGGTCATTTTCAAAGCTATTTTGTTCTTTACACGGGAAAGCCTCAAGCTGATTTTTCAACTTGATGAAGAATTTTTACTGTCTTTTTGTATGGAGGGGAAAATACATAGTTTAAACAATTGGATTAGACCTGCAGAAAGCTGACAGATATTGTGACGTGATCATAAACATGACCTTTTAAGCTCTGTTGGGCAAATTCATTACTCTTATATTTTTCTGGTTTTAATCCAGCAAGGCTGGTACTTTGGTTTGGCAAGTATTTTAGTAATTTGCTTAAACTGTCACCTGTACTTGTTGAGAAGAATTTGCTTTCTGTTTATGAGATGTGTGGCTACATAAGACTTCAGTATAGAACAACTCATAGACTTCAGTAAAAATTGGATGAAACTTACCCATGGGAATAAGGAGGCTTAAAAATTCTAGAAGAAATCCCTGTAGATGTTTTCTAAAATTGGGTGTAAATAGGATGAGGGCACCTAGAGAGAAAAATAAGAGAATGGGGAAAAGCAATATTTTTTAACCTGCTGGAAAAATTGTAAAATATTACTTATGCCAAGTCTGCTGTTAGTACTGACTGACTCATGTTGACAGCCATTGATAGATGAGAATTTGTAGATGCCTACAGGGTCAATTGTTGTTATATTAACATTTGTATGTCAGACTATAATTCTGTGTGACATTTGGTATTAAAGCTACAAATCCTGATCTAAGGAGCTTATAAACTAGCTTGAATCATTGGGAAGAAATAACATAAAGTGACAACAGTCCAATATTTTGTGTCTCTGCCATGAAAGTTGAAAGACTTTCTTTGCCAGCAAGTAAAGTGTCTCCTCTGCTTCTAATGACTGACAGAACTTGAGTATCTGGATACCAGTTTTGGGTAGATTCTTTCCTCAGAAATGAGGAACACAAGTATTGCATACAGAAGATTAAATTAAAAAGCTGACCTTTTTATCTTCAAGTTGCCTCAATAACTGGAGTTCAAAATATATTTTTTAAATTCTTTAAGTCAAGCAAATAATATTCCCATTGTGTGTTCATTAGTGTGTTTTCATGACATCTTACATCACAAACTAGAAGATGCTTAAGTGTTTGCTGGTTCAAAAAGATCCTTTGCCAATACCTTCATTCACCCAGTTGAACTGCTCCAGCACCAGCCTGTCCTGCAGCTGAGTAGTGGATCTCTTGCCTAAGGGGAGGTTTCCTGAGCTGGGAAGCCCTCAGAGAGTGCTGAGACTTGCTGGGAGCTGCAGGTGCCAGAGAACAGGGAAGTGGTTGAGTAACCATCCCTAGTAACACCACCAGTGTTTAAGTGACTCTATGATAATCTATCCTGAAGAGCACCCATGATTTGACAAAAGAAAAAAAAAATCATATTGGATGAGGTATTCTAGAAGCTCCTTGGCTATGAGCATAGTTATTAAAATGTGGGGCATTTTTTTTTTTGAGGAGGTAGAAGGTGAAATGTGAAAGCCATCACTAGCTTAGAAGTAAATTCATATTCAAGTAAGGAAATAACACATCTGCAGAAAGTAGTCTCCACATCTTGATCTTTGAGTTGGTGGAATAAGGTCTTCGAATGAGCATTTTGGAATAAGCATTTTGTAAAGTTATTTTTTGTAGATCTTGCAGTTGGATGTCTTATATATTGTTTTCCCAAGTTAAGACTAATCTAAGCTTATATGATGCCCTTGACATCAGAAGAGAGTACTGTATCTAAAGAAAAACTGGTTTTTATCAGTTCCTTCAATCTGTTTTATTTCAGGAAGGTTTCCTTTAGAGTATCCCTCTTATGGTCTCCTGTCAGAGACCAAGGAATTCTGTCATGATTTCTTTGACCAAATGTCTATGCTGACTAAGAGGTAGTCTATAGTCAAGATAGGCAATCCTATTTGGATTACTTGGTAGTTCTAGAAGTCTCATTCTGGGAAGAATTTCCCATCCTTAGCCTGAAAATGCTATCAACTGATCTGGAACATAATGTTGGAGGTTTGTGAAGAGAAAAGATGAGTTCTGGCGTGTCCTTGACAAAAAACTCCATCCTTCCCTGGCGTAAAGTATAATGTTAAAAAGAAGCACAAAGGCATGTACATTTATATCTATCAATTAAAGACACTACATTTCTCATTTAACTAGCAAAATTGCTAGTGGCTGACTTCCTGCAGAAAGTTTTTACCCTGTAAAAGGTGCACTGGATAGATGCTAGTGTAAGGAACATACTTTGGAAGTTTCTTTGTTCGCTCCTTACAGTGTTACAATGGATTTCACTAGAGATTTCTACTTTGAGGAGATATGTCACAGGTGATGATGAGTGCAGCACGGTCTTAAAAGAAAAACATAGAGGAAAAACCTCTAGTATACTGATAAAAGCTAAAAGATGTTTCCCTGAGTAAAAACTTTTTGGATGTTGAGAAAATCATGTTCTGTGGAGTTGCCAGAAATCCTGCTTTCTTGGCAATAGCTTTACATTCATTGAAAATTAATGTATATGTTAATGCTCCATAGCTTTAAATGAAATGCTGATCAAATATGCAAACAACAGAAATATGATGTTCTATGCCTTTATGTAGCTTTATACATTTATAATCCAGTACTGCTTGTGTCAAAAACCGGTAAAAATTAAAACAACTGAGACACATGGATGTCACTTGAATGAAGTGTTCTGCTTAGAAAGCTTGGAATGAATGATTAGGAAGCAGGGATTTTGAGAGGACTTAATTAGAATTAGAACAAGTGTGGGGAAAATAACCTACTCTTGTACACACATAAGAAGAATGGAAAGTGAATGCTTATTTCAGTTTGTTCTCATTGTCCATAAATCCAGGTGCTTAAATAAAAAAAACCCACCTAGTTAAAATAGTTACATAACAGTTGGTTTTTTTTAATATAAATCTGGTTACTGATTTGGGAGGGTAAAAGAAGAAAGCAGAGATAGGTGAGGATGAGGGAAAGCTCACATTAAAAAGCAATATAGTACATAGGAAAGCTCACATTAAAAAGCAGTATAGGGAATGTGCAGTTTCTCTGCAGTGCTTTCACTGCTGGGAGGTGTGTCAGAATTTGAATGTATCTTTGAACATAATTCTTTCTCTGAAGAAGGGAACTTCCTTTGCTTTTCTCTGTTTGGATGTATGAACTCTGACACACACATTTCCATTTTATAAATAAGTTTACGTATCAAAGCACTGAAAAAACCTGTACTTTTGCTTTTGTCCTGTTTCTCAAAGAAAAGCAGGGAGGTAACAGAATATGTGATGATCAGTAGGGCTAAGTAGCAACTTCATGTTTTGGCTGCTTTACATTTTATAAGCGATGCCAATGCACTCTTGAGTGCTCATCCCTAACTACCCACAGAGAAGAGCAGAAAGTCGAGTTAGAGGGAATAACATTCTTCTTTGAGCATGAAAGAGTCAGGCATTTGAACAGCAGTCTGATCATCATTACTTCTTCCAGCTGTTCCGGTTATCAAGTTGGAAATGGATCATTGCTTCATTTTGCACCATTTCACAATTCATAATGATAAATGTTTTTTAATAGTCAAAGATGTCAGGCTATAATAATAAGTGAAAATATAATGAATTGTTCAGTCAGCTTCTAGGTTATGACTCCTAAGGTAAAAGAAAAACAGAAACACTATTGAACAAGATGACCCTTCATTCTCTCAATGAAATGGAACTGCCTGCACACCCCTTCCATTTTACCTTGATTGCCAATTGATTTCCAGAATTTATTTTTATATAATCTCTGATTTTTTTGAGCAGGGTTAGCTCTGAATTAAATGAGATCTAGGCATGTCTGAATTTCAGCTTCTGGGCAGCATGATTGAACTCTGAATAGCCTAGGTTATTTCCAAAACCTGTATGACAGACTGGTTTTGTAGCATGCTTCAGCCTTAGCAAATTAATAAGCCAACTAAGGAAGCAATTTCCATTATGATTTTTAGGTGGCTACCTTCTCCAGAATAGCAAGCTTAGCTCAGTATCCAGAGTCACAAAGCAATGTCGTGACATTCAGATAGAAAAGCACATTTCCACAAAGGTGATTGTCAAACCACAACAGTGAACTAATTGTCAAACTGGTTAGAATTACAAATTTCCACCATTTTACACCTGTCCTAGAAGCCACAATGAATTATTTGATCAACAGGAATTCCAAATACTTTTACATATTGTCATCTTCTTTTCCCAATGCAGTAATTAGATTTTTCTGCCTCTGCTAAATTCTTGACTGCCACTTAATTTCTGAAATTAAATTTTGAGACAGAACAAAGTGAGGCATCCTAACTGCTGCTGTGCTGATCAGTTCAAGATTGAATCCTTGGTGTATGACTCCTGTATTTTAATTTCCTACAGGCAGAATAAAATATTAGTGCTGGAATTACTCTTACAATGTTCCCATCTTTCTCTGGGCCCTTTTATCTAAAGAATACTTGGTTTTGGAATACTAGGACTGAAAGCTAAGGGATTTTTCTCCCAAATCTAAATTGCCCTTTGTTCAGTAACTTTATTTCAGGTTGTAGTGGTTACGGAATAAGTGTCACTTCTATATCTCTTTTTCATAGTGGGTTGATGAACCAAAAGGTATCAATAAATGTGTAATACTTCATACTGCCCTAACCTTTTCCTGTTAGAATAATGACCCACAAATGGTGGCAGCTTCCAGGAGAATAATACCATCCTGCTGTTCCTTAAATATTGCAGTTAGGTGTCAGAGCTCCCATTAATCATAAAGTCAGAATCAATATGTGCTGGACTGTTTATACTATTTGAATACTCACAAGCGGTGTCCTTTTTCAGAAAACTTTTCCAAATAGTAGCTGTTTCATTTCTTGCCTTCAAAAAAGTTACTTTTGTAACTCATGAAGCAAGAGTGAAAGAACATAATATCAAGGAGTAGAGCAAATAAAATATATTTATCACTTCTTTTCTTGTTTTTGCACCTCTCTGAATAATGCCTATAGAAAAAATACGACGTCCTAGAATGAGATAATAAAGGAAGTAAATAAGTGGGCAGGTACAATTCTGAAAAATACATAGCAGTGACCTCACAAAATCCTGAGCAGATAGTTGGCTTACCAGACTGTTTCTTGATTTGTTGCTGTCACTTTAATCTTTCAAAAAAATCACAAGATTTTGGCTACTCACTGCTCCTGTGAAATCACTGGGAGCTGCAGACATTTAGCAAAAAGTGTTTGTGGTCCTTACTATTTGAAACTTTGTATTGAAAATAAAATTTCCTTGTATCATGCATTTAAAAAGCTGGTAGTTACTATAGCCAAAGTATCTTAAATCTTCAGAGATAAATGACCTACAGAGCTCAAATCACAAAATTGGTCATTTAGATTAGTTTTTATTTTCCTTTTGAAAATATTTTATTTCCTTTTGAAATAATGGATAAATGAACGGGTGGCAAACCTGTGAAATTTTTCTCCAGGGTAGCATAAAATCTGAGGAGTACTTTTAAAGTACTGTTGGTTTCTTAGGCACAAACCTTTTGCCCATTGATACATTATGTGCTATCTGCCAATCTGGAACAGAGCAGGAGCCTTATAGGCAAAATTCAACAGACGTCAAAGACAATGATATCTGACAACAGTAGATTTCTCAACACACATTTTCCTTTCTATGTGCAGGGGAAGGAGTGATGGAGAAAGAGCAATGACTCTGCATGGATAGATGCAAGCTATTAGCTACTTATTTCAAGCCTACTTATAAATTCATGCTCTAATTATGCTGTCCCAATTCTGTGAAAGACAAAATGACACAGGAAATAGTAGACAGCAGAAAACAGATCTCTTAAGTGCACTGCTTCTCAGTACAACTCAGTTTTCATAGATCTTAAAATAATCACAGGATAGCTGTGAATCATGTAGAGTAACTGCATTATGAGACAGAAAATGACAAGAGGCAGGATGGGAGAGGAAGGATTATATTTTTCAGCTGTTATCTAGAAAAGGTTTTGTAATGAAGAGGTTGTTGAAAATTGAAAGAAGGTAAAGAAAAGATTTTTACTACTTCCTTCCAATGTCTTTTTTTTTTTTCCTTCAGTGTGGTGGGTGGAAGCTTCATGAAAATTCTAGTAGTTGGCAGGATGGTTTTTTTTAAGCAAACTTACTTCCATTACAAACTTGAACAGAGGTTAAATTGAGGGGATGCTTTGGCAAAGATTTTCTGTCCTTTAACTTTGATTATTCATATTCCCAGGAAGAGAACTATGTATTAATTTTTCATCAGTGCCAAGAAGCACAAGATCTTCAGTCTTTTATGTTTCAGCTCAGCTTATTTGCAACCCCTGCAGTACTCATTTCCAAAGCTTCTGTCCTGTAGCAAGTTAAGTATTACTTCAGGGATGAGGCTTAGAGTTATTATAAGTAGGAGTTTTTGGGTGAAACAGAGGACAAAGTGAAAGGTGAATGTTGTTTAGGACACAATATTGGATATAACTGGATCCAAAGTACAGAAATACAATGGTTTACAAAGTTTTAAGAGCTTCCTTGGCTAACCGACATAAATTGGTGGGGGAAAACCAAATCAATATTTTGTCATGCAGTTTCATGATTTGGTGTGGTTTTTGGGTGCTACAACTTGCTCTCAGCACAAGTCTCATTGTTTTCAAGGGACATTTTCAGTGGGTTACTGATACTTTTTGAAATAGATTCTACCTTGTATCTTAGTTGACCTGCTGGAGTTAAATTCTGAAGATCTGCTTCTCCAAAGTTTTTTGACTGAGCCCTTTTATTGGCAGATGGGCTTTGACACTTTATGCTTGATCCTGGACTTGACAATGTATTGTTTCTATTGACACCTAGTGTTTTTGGATGCTTGTGTAATTCTTTTGCATATCCAGTGTCTCACACAGAAATTAATGGGGACATCCAGAAAGACATACTTTTAAAATCTCTCTTATATTTGTGATTTGAGAGTTAGTAGATGTAATAGCAGTATAGAGATTTTCATATTTTTCTCACTAGCATACTGAAAAGCTGTTAGAGTCAGCTTTGAAGTTGCATTGAATTAAAACAAATAAAGTTCATTTCCTAACAAATTCATTTGGGCTGAACAGCCCCATAAGTGCTACAAATTCACTGAACAAAGTGAAGACACAATGAGTTCAGTTATCAAGCTTTTGTCATTTGTCAACGAGCTAATCTGAGTCATCATTTTTTCCTTAGTAATAATTGCTCTCATTCATCCTTTGTTCTGCTTTTATTGTTTTTCTATGTCATTTATTATAAACCAGTCTCATCAAGAGAAATAGCTGGGATTTTGAGTGTTGAAAATGTGCCTTGGAGCGACCCACGAGCGATGCTATAGCACATTTTATAGCACCCTCCATGCTTGGGAGTGTGCTCTCCAGAGGCATCAATCAGAGCTGCTCAGTCTGGGCTTGCAGCAGGTGATTCATATGCTACCTGTGGAGCACAAAGGACTGGTTTGTTCACTCTGCAGAGAAGCTTCAGTGAAGCTTTTCTTACAATGTGTTTCTCTTTCTCTGAGGTGCAAAAGAACTGCTAGGCTGCTATACTTCTCCAACACAAATAGTAACTTTTTCCCTAAAGAAAGATGGGTGCATACTCACATAACATTTTTTACTCTGATAAGAAAAATACTTTCACTGCTATTACTTGTTCCATGCACATAATTTAAAAAAATTTACCATCAGAAAATGCTAATGAATGCTGAGATGTTGTGTGACTTAGATCATCTATCTGCACTAAGAAAGAAAATTATACCATCAGATAAACCTATGGTGTATGTCTGTTTGTATGCTTATATCTATTGTAATACAGTAAGTAGAAGTAGTAGCAATTTACATATTTCCTGGCACATTTTCCATGCTGATTTATTTACCAAAATCGTTGATATTGACACCAGTCAACTCAGAGTGGCAGGACTTCTCAGGGTAGTATCTACCTTGTTTAAATGATCTAATCAACCTGGATTAGATCTACTTCTAGTGCAAGAGTAATTTGGAGGGAGGAAGGCTGCTGGCTGTTAGTGTTATTGCTCATTATTAATCTTTGACCTGGAAGAAGATTAATAATCTCTTTCATCCATGCTTTTAAACTGTATTTTCATTTAAGAGTTTTGCCATATCTTTAATAATATTTTGTATCTGTCTCTTGAGTTCTATTGATTTTATATTAATTTTCTTAGAAAATGTTAAGCTACTGAACATTGTGATAATGTAAGTAGTCTTTGTTAATGTATTTCAACATAACCATAATTTTTTTTTTTTTGCTGTTTATTATTGCATCCTTTGTTTAATACTGGTTGATCAAAGGTGTTTACTTCCTCATAGGTCTCTCAGAAAGGACAGAAGTTTTATGTCAAAAACCTAGTGGCATTTTAGGCAAAAGTTAAGTAATAACAAATTCTGAGTGGCTGTAGTATGGTCGGAGTTAGCACAGTCAAAATTAGCATGTTAGGGAATCTGGAGAAATGTAGGTAAACTTTCACAGTCCCAGCTGATGTAGGCTTTATTATGGGTGTCCACTGTCCCTCATTGTGGGAATTGTTGTGCAATTAAGTGTGAAATATTAGGTAGGATTTAATGCTTTGTTTTCTTGTGAAAAGAACTGAAGGAATGTTTTGTATGGTACTAGGCTACACTATCTTGAAAGAAGTCTCATTTCTCTGATGCATTGAGCCACTAGAGTGACTGTACTCAAAAATTACATTCTATTTTTGATGACTTTTCCCAAGAAGGTCTTGTGAGCTAGAGACTGCTAATGGGAGAAGTATTACTCTTTCTCCTTGGTTAGGAACAAACACAAAGCAACTGCTGAGGACAGGGCCATAGGTAATAAATCCTGTGGCATACGTGTGAAGTGAGTTTTCTGAGACTCAGTCCAGCATCATGATTGGAAGACTTTCTTTTTTGTGGCAATGGGTTTTCTTGCCCTGTTCCTGCAACTTTCCATGTCACGTCGTAGTATCTTTGCTGTGTTTGCATTATGAGTAACTACTATACTGGAAATATAATTTTGGGAAAGAAGTGAAATTTATTGTTAAGATTTGATGAGAAAGCTGCAGCAGTCTTTTATATACTTTAATCAGTAAATAATTAATTTGATGTCAACTTCAAGTTTAGAATTGTAATTTTTAAGTGATTGTTGTAATTATTTAATTGATTAAAACCACCAAATTCTTTGTATTATGACTTTTTCTGAAAAGAAAATGCTTCGTTTAGGGAGGGGGGGAAGACCCTACTTATAGCTGTGTGGACTTTATCCAGTCTCCTCAGTGAAACCATCTTCCTCTCTACCTGCTTCAATCCAGTGATGCCAAAATGATCGCCAGCACTTTGTTGTGGACATCCCCTCTAACCTATTTTTTTAGTACAATGTCTTTAAGCTGTCTCTTCTGGTTTCATGTATCTCAAGCAAGAATGAGTACACAACTGAATCCTTTACCCCATGAATCCATGTGTATAGCTTTTGGATTTTTTCTTAATTGTTAGAATACAAGCACCATGTGCATACGTGCAGTACATGTACTTTCCTGATTATATTTGACAGGAGCATGTATGTTCTCACTTTAGGAAGATTTTGAGTTCATTTCATAAAGCACGAGTTCATTCATATCATTAAATCCTACACAGTTGTAGTTAATAAAACAAAATCTGCCTGCACAGTGTTGAATCTTTTCTGTGACTCAGACAACTTCACCTTCCCCCAGCTTGTTGAGTCACTAAGCAGATTGCTTTTTAATACCAAATTTATTTGGATAGCCTTGATTGTAGACAATGTAGGTTAGATATGGGATATGGATGGTACATTCCTCTAGAATGTTTTATTTTGGAGGTGATGTCAAAATACTGTATTTCTAGGATGTAGGTGAAGTTACTTAGATAATTAGATAATTATTTGTATAAGTAATAAAGGAAAACCTTACTGGTGCTCAGTTTTGGGGACATGGGAGCATCTGGTTATGTGAGGATATACTGATCAGAGGAGAAAGCTTGTCTCTTTTCTGTACTTGGTTTTGCAGTATGCAATTTTTTCTGTCCGTATCAATGTCTGATACCAATGTATGATATCAAAGAAGCTTATTTGTATACTTACTTTCATTTTTTTTTTCCACCTTGCCCGGGTGTTATCATGTTGTTATGCAAAATCATGGATCCTGAGATATTCTACAAAAATTATTTAACATACTGGTCAATTAATTTGAGGTTTCCTTTTTACAGACCCTTTTGGAGGTCTGTGTCACTGATTTCAAAGGTTCCCCTTTCAGCTATTTAGTCATTAATAATGCTACAAGCTTTGTCTGGTGTTCTGTCTCTAATTGTAAGCAACATTGAGGAAAAGGTAGGTCTTCTTTTGAGTATTAAATCTTAAAATAATGATAATCATTGTACAGTTTTTCTGACCCGTGTTTAGCTCTCTACTGGTGTTTCAGCACAATTTGAATTGGTTTAATTTCTTACTATGGCCTGCAGTAATGCTAATAGAAACAGTATTTTAAGCTACAAAATATGAACTGAATTTAGTTTTCCTACAATTTTCCATGAATTTTCTCTTAATGAGAAGGAAATTAAAAAAAAAAAAATAGATAAATTTTCTGGTATGCTTGCTCCTTTTTCTACCAGTGCAATTTCTTTTCATCTGGCCTCTTTGTCACATTTTTTTCATGTGATACAGAGCAGTAAACTAAGAGAGAAGAAACATATGAAGAAAAATTAAAATAGGCAAAAATGTTATGTTTTTCTAATGAGAAACAGTCAGTGTGTTTTGAGATAAATGTTTATTTTTAATGCTATAAAGCATTGGTCTAAAATGCTCAGTGTCACAGATTTTGGCTTTCTAATAGAGCCGCTATATTCTTGTCAGGACAGGTCTGGGTTCCCACAAACACTGATCCTTTGAAGGTGCTAGAAGATGCAAAGGAGTAATCAATCTTTTAACCTCACAAGTTGTAGAAATAAAAAATGGACATGTTAGGTTTATTAGATTTTACTGAGAGATCTCCTGGTAAATGCCATATGCAAGCAAACTGCTCTCTATGTGTCTCGCTCTTTGAACAGCTTTTCATTGTTCTGCCTTTTCACCTGTTATATGTATAGAAGCACAAAATTGTCAGCCTGTAAGCATTTTTTCACTTTGATACAAAATGTGCTACAGAATCACTATCTGGCATCAAAGCAGGCTTGGATTGAGCTGTTGCTGAAATATGGCTACTTTGACAGGTGAGACCCAGTAAAGGGGTAGGTCTGTTCTGTGGATAACATTATAAAAATGGAAAATTATATATAAATTTCTGGTTTCTTTTCTAAATGAATCAGAATAATTCAGAGTTTAATAAACAGAATTCAAATTAATTATAAGAAAGTTCAAAATATACAGTGTTTCTTTCCTAGATTCTTTTCTTATCTCTTGTGTGATGTGGACCTGCCCTTATTCACCTTTTGTCATTTACTTCTAATTGTTTTCCCTTGGGAAGTTACTCTTGCCAAAGCAGTCACAGAAAATGCTTCACTGTTCAAGTATCTCATATTGTTTTCTAATATGGTCAGTGGATCTACAATTTTTCCTTCATCTTCCACTGAAAGCATACTAAAAAATGCCCCTTTTCAGAGAGCTAGACAATTGGTTCCTAGGTTTTTGGTGGAAATTCCCTTGGCTGTTATACAGATGTCTGGAGAAGGCTGCAGGTCCCTGTGCCTGGTCTCTAAGGCAGTGGCCCACGGCTTTGCCATCTGTTGTACAGGTGCATGATATAACCTAAGGCTAAAGGGAGAATAAAAAAACCCTCAGAAGTCAGAGCAGCATTGACAATTAATATATTGGACTGTTGTGGGATTGTAGATATCTACATTTTAATAATGGCTTTTGTTTTGACGCTTACTGAGTTCAATTCTTATTTTTCTTCCCAAATATATGGGAAATATGCTTTTTAAAATTTCCTTTTCCCATTCATATGCAAGAATTGCTGTTCTGAAGAACAGAAGGATTCTCACTATGTGTTTGAATTCCTACGTGTGCATTTCTGCATCTGCAGAAATGTAGATGTATGTTGGTACATGGCTTTTAAAAAAAAATTGACTGAGCCTTTCTTGCATTCCAGTTAATGGCCTTCGTATATCACTGCAAGAAAATGCTGCTGTAAAGAGAGTTGTAGCTTGATAAGAAAAGTGCATCTGTGTTACATTGCTCATGTCTGTGACTAGTGCAAGGTTAGCTTTTCCCTTGCTTTTCTGTAATTAATAGCAGTCGAATCAGTATTGAATGGCATTAACATAAATGAATCTAAATATTAAAAATAAAATTGGACATATTAAAAGCAATTGAGAATTTTTTTTAAATTCCTGAGAGGAAGAAATCCTCATGTCTGACATTTACTTCAAGCTTTTATCATATATTTCTGTGTCAGTCAGATTGCTTTAATATTTAAATCCATTTTTGGTGTTTATGAGGCATAGAATTTTGTTAAGAAAAAACAGGTGAACTCAAAAGGGATGTGTGTATATGGACATTATTTCAGCCAAAGTCTGAATGCTTTGCAGTAAACTAAAGTTGTTTTCAGAGAAGTTTAATCCCTTTTGCCCCACCTTTTGGCAGTTAAAGAAGCAGTAAAGAAGATTCACTGAAACTGCCAATTTTGAGTGTTTCTATAGTCTGTGAGGGAAAATTTTGTTTTGCTTAAGTTTCTTGTGCTGAAATGGTTAGTTCTTTTTGTTTGTGGCTGGAAAGAGAGAGTAGGAAAAGGAAGTCTTCAGTATATCTTTATAATCCTTCTTTTTCCTTCTGGCATTTTCTTCTCTTTATTGTTTTTTCAGACTCAGAAAAAATTCATCTCCTAACAGGCTTTTTAAATTTATTTCAGCTGCAAGCAATTTCAAGTCAAATCCCAAAGACCTCACTAGTCTCTCTTTCATTTGCACACTGTCTCTTTTTACCGTGCAGTTCATTTCCCAAAATATTTTTCCTATGTAAGGTGATTTTTCTTCTTAAGGAATTCTTACACTTACTTTAAATTGCACTAGAAACTGATAACATATTGTTCTTGCTTACAATAATCATGTTGCCCATGTGGGAGTAGATGGTGACTTATAAGGGATGTTTTGCTCTTTCACTTTAGGTTCCTACAGTTTCTAAAGGATGTAAATTAGGTCTTGGCTCCTGTAGGAACTCTTCTAGATTCTGTAGGTCAATATTTGTCTCACAAAAGGAAATTCTGTTTGAATTTCATATATAAATTTTAAATTCAGTGAATATTTTTTGTAATTTTTGACTTTGAAACATTTCTTTTCATTTGTTGTAGTAGGGATAGTAGAATTTGTTTATTACTTTATTTTTATTTTATTGTTTGTTATTTTATTACTTTTGTTTATTACCATTTTTCTGCCTGCTGTATTTCACTTGAGTTGCTAAATTTCAATTTTTCAATTGAGTAAATAATGTAAAGATTTGGATATTTGGTTCTTGATGAGCATTCTTTGGGATGGTAGCTACAAATATCTAGCCCATCATTTCTCATGTGTGTACCTGTGGGATACTTCTGTGCATGTATATATTGCTAAAATAAAATTAATGAAATCTCACTTAGCAAGGAATGGGAAATTTGGGGTGAAACTTTCCAAGGTGACAGATGAATGCAGAAGGGATTTGCAATATTGCACTATGTGTCAGATGATATTTTTTTAGTTTCCACACCATGACCAAGCTGAATCTAATCCTTATTACCTATCCAGGTAGGTCTCCAGACCATAATTCATATACTATCTTGAAATATAATTTCACAATTGAGACTCTTGTTCCAAGTTTTGTGCTGACGTCGAGTCAGTTTGAACACAAAATATTTGGTTTTAAGCATTTTGTTTTTTCTCCTTGAGAATTTTACTGTATGGATAATTGTCTTGCTTTGTAATGTTGATTTTGTTTAATTACATTTTCATCTGCTAATGAGAAATTATTTTGTCTCTCACTGCTTCTCCTTTGTTCCTTAGGTAAAAATTTTTCTGCTGACTTCACAGGGTGAATAAAAAAAAGGTCCTTCACTTTGGATAGACCTTAGCAGGAAATTAGAACAGAAGCCCTTGGTATCATATTTTTCATATTTCTTCTTAACTAGATCATGATACAAGCAGAGGCATCCACAAATCTTTCTTCTTTCAGTCATTGTTCATTTAAAGCACTTCTGATTCCCTGGTGAGGTCTTCAGAAGTGAAATGGTAACTATAGCAAGTGCTTTATTTTTTGCTATATTTTGGCATTTTACTGTCTCTCACATCTGGCTGAAGTTCAGGTACTGAGACTGTTCTTGCTTTTTCTCCTTTAGATTAATCTTTTTTACATTTTAACATTTTATCTATAAGTTTGAAAAATATCATCTCTACGTTCGTCCCACTGGGTCCGAGCTTTCTTATCATCTGTTTCATTTGATTGCTCCTCTGTCAGTTTTCCCTTGAGCAGCAAGTTAGTTCATCCATAAAAAGAATTCTTAAGTCTTGCTTTGGAATAGATTTTCAAATATTTGTGGTTTGAAGATAGTGGGGAAAAAAATCAGAAATTTCAGAAATACTTTTCACCTCTCCAAAACAAGTTCAAAAGTTGTGATAAATTTAGGAAAAAGACTTTGCAGTGTTAGAACTGTTTGCATGCTGCACACAAACAATTGTGAGTTTATAGAAAGAGTATTTTTACAAGTAATATCTTTTTTAGAACAGGTTCATGAAAATCTCTGTATAGAACAAAGAGAAATTTGATGTATTGTATCACTGGTTTTTGCTGTTAACCTCATTGATACTACACAAAGAATTTTGAGAATTGTGAGAGCAAAAGCACAAACCATTTCTAGCATGGAAATTGTTTTTGCTTTTGTTTGTCTTATTATGCTGATTTTTTTTTTTTGTCTGAAAATGAAGAACAAAAAAAGTTCTCTGCTTTTGAACAAAGTCAAAAATTATAAATGTTTTCTAAATCTTGCATGGCTGTTAGGAGTGAAAAGTGTTTTGAAAGCCTTAAAAGTATCTCTTTTAGGAAGTCTTTTGTTTCAGTTTCAAATAAAGTTTAATTACAAAGGAAAGCTTGACTTCTCCCATGAGTATTTTCTTGTAATAATCTTTCTAATGCAGTGGTCCTCTTACAAATAAAAAATGTTCTCAGTTTTGGAACATGTGGATATTTACTGAAATGTGTACACTCCCGCTGGGCTGTTAAAAATATCTGTTCAGGGATGAAAATTGATATATTTATCAGGTCTGACATCTGTTACAATTGAATATTTACATTTTGTGTTCCCTTGATAGCCCTCAAGAGATAAGAGAGGACTGCTTTTCCCTTTTTGTGTACATCTGTAGTTGATTAGCATGTTTCAAATGTATTGTTAGTAATTATTGTTTTGCTGTCTTCAGAGTTCTTGCATCCATTAAGAATGTAATCAGTGGGAGTTTAGTAGTTACTCTTTGTATTTTTGGTTCAATATTTCTTGCACTTGGTAGCAACAACTGTTACCTATTCCATACTGTCTAGTGTCTGTATTCCTGTGGAAAGTCAGAGCTTCCATGTGTGTACTATAAACTTTAGGAAATTGGAAATAGTATTATTTCCAGATGCACTTGGAGACATCAAATATCCTCATGGTGCAATCTTGTATCAGTTCATTATGAGAAGCAGTTCAGGCAGTAGCTGTTCATTTTGTGCTCAGTAGCCTGTAGTCCCTATTTTTGCCCATGTTGCCAAAGTCTGTGTACTATTCTCAGCCTTGGATCAATAATGCTAAAAAAGACTGAATCTGAAAGATTTAACAAAGCAGTCAATACTTCAGTACATCTCTAATCACCTGTCCCCTGGAAAACAATGTACAGATCAAAAAATTGAATGGTAAATCTGTCAATCATCACTTGATACTTAGCTTCAAACTTCAGGGGAATCTGATCTCTGAAAACCAGGTAAATGCTAAGGTAGTTCAGAGTGGATACCGTGGCTCTTCTCTTTGAATGAAAGCAGCAGCCACAGCTCCTGTCAGAATGTGGACAAGAATGCTTCTGTGATGTTATTGTGTATTTTGCATTTTTTGTCTGACCTGGAAGATATGTGAGAGGGTAATCATAGCAGACATTCAAGTTTTTAGGAGAAACTGATTATGATTTTGAGAAAGTCCTTCCTTTTAAAATTTTAATAGAAATTAACTTCATTCTTCTCAATTTTCTCACTCTTATTCTATATGGTAAGGTCATGCTGTTCCTCTGAAAATATGTAAATGGTTTTAATTATGGAAAAATGAAAGTACATTTTTATTTTTGGATCTGAGAAAGAGATTCAGTTTTTGAATTACTATTCTATAGTCCTGTAAAGTTACACTTTTACTAAAGATAATAAATGGAGTCTATATTTTTATGCCACTTGCTAGAGGTGCTTCAAAAATGTATAAAACTTTATCAGTTTCTTCACAATGAAATGTTTGTTCAAAGGAGTCTGCTAAACTGTGTTCTCAATGTAATTTACATGTTAAAAAGAATGTTAATTCTCACATTCTTATGTACAAATGGCTTCTTAAGGGTACACAAATGACCTCCTACATCCCAGTTCAGCACTATCTGAAGAACTGTATATCTTTTGGTCTGCCTAGTAGCTTATGCTTTTAACTTGAGGATTTTCTGTGGACATTTGTTTTATGGGTACTATACCTGCCAAGTGAAAAATCATTGTGGATCATTAAGTGGATAAGTGAATACACAATTACAGTTTTCTTCAGGGGGAAATACTTTGAAAGATACTAACCAAAAAAAAAAACCAAACAAACAAACTTGAGGTCTTTGTGCTCTTCCTTTGACTGGTTAAGATAAGTGGTCTTTGGCATTTATAATAAATTATGGAATTGCTGAAGGGTGTACAAAAGGATTAGAAATCTTGATTGGAGTTTTCAGTGGAAGATTAGAAATTGCATGCAGAGGTGGAGAAATGAACCTGTTATAATTCCCTGTTTCTGAACTGTATTGAGTTTACCTTGCTTTTCTGGAACAAGGTCTCCACACTTTAGTAATTTGGTCATCACAGAAAAGGAATATACTAGTCTAGTAGTGTTGGTGAAACAATATTGACTGTTTATTGCCATGGTCTACATAGTAATAGTTTTATCTGGGTAAAGACAGAATATGAGCATGTCTCTGAAGCCCTGGAAACAACAAAAAATGCCACCACCCTGCAATTTTCTATTTGCGCAATTTCCAATTAAAAGAGTAATTTAATCTATTTAATTTTCGGTGAAGAATTACCTTGTATTTTTTTTTTTTTTAAATCCCACCTCTCTCACACACAGAATACCATTACTTGCTGATCCGGGTTTATAAATGTGATCTCAGTTCCCAGAGAGGAGGATTTTTGTTTTAAGGTAAAATTCTGTATTGAGACTTTACAACAAAATGTCCAATTATAAGAAGGCAAGCCCTTTTGAAAAAGCACCTTGCCTACTGAGAACTAAACCTCAGGTGTTTTCAAATCTCCCTAGTGGCTGCTTAATAGTATAAAACAGATGACTTAAATTCAGATGTGGTTGTGTGTGTAGACTTGGGAGTGAGATGCTGGAGAGCAGCACTGTGCAAAGGGCCCAGGGGGTTCTGGTTCTGGAAGCTGGATCTGAGCCAGCAGTGCCCTGGCAGCCAAGAGCCAAAAACCTGTCCTGGAGGCATCAGGCACAGCATCACCAGCCAGGCAAGGGAAGGGATTGTCCCACTCTGCTCTGCACTGGGGTGGCCTCACCTTGAATATTGTCTGCAGGGTGCCACAATATAAGAAAGACATTAAGGGATTGGAGAAGGGCCATGAGGATGGTGAAGGGCCTGGAGGGGAAGCCGTGTGAGGAGCAGCTGAGGTCACTTGTTCTGTTCAGCCTGGAGGAGAGGAGGCTGAGGGGAGACCTCACTGCAGTTACAACTTCCTCATGAGGGGCAGAGGAGGGGCAGGCACTGATCTCTTCTCTCTGGTGACCAGTGTCAGGACCCAAGGGAATGGCCTGAAGTGGTGTCAGGGGAGGTTTAGGCTGGGTATCAGGAAAAGGTGTTTTATACAGAGGGTGGTCAGGCACTGAACAGGCTCCCCAGGGAAGAGGTCACAGCACCGAGCCTGACAGAGCTCAAGAAGTCTTTGGACAATGCTGCCAGGTACATGGTGTGACTCTTGGAGTGTCCTGCGCAGGACCAGGGTTTGGACACGATGATCCTGATCTCCAACTCAGGATATTCTATGATTCCATGAAACATGATGTATGTGTTGGGCGTTTAAATCATTTAGTATGAAGGCAATTAGCATCTATATTTAATATTGCTTACTGTGTAAAATATGCCCCTTAAAGAAACTTTAAATAATAGCATTTCACAGAATCACAGAATAGTTGAGGTTGGAGACAGGAAATTCTGTAGCTGAATGTTTATTTTACATGTATTCAGGACTTCAAGAAATACCAAAATTTTAGTGCACATAGAGGACAGGTAGTAATATGTTTATAAAACATTATGTACCTCTCATGCTTGTCAAAGTTTCATGTTGAATTAGTGCAAATAGCTCAAAAATATCTAAACATTCTTAGGCTTTTAAATCTAGCTGTATTGTAGCTCTGTTTTGTTGTCAGTCCCTCTCTTACTTTCCTTCTGTAAAGTATTTGCCATTTTTTTCTTGTTGCCTCATTGTTGAGAAACAATTTCAAAGGATGGTTTATATAGCCATGAGGATGATTCATTATATATTTAGCCTTATATTAAATGTGAAGGTAAGCAAATGAAGTGCAGAAATGAGGTGGTATTAAATACAGTACAGAGGTAGACGTTGTAAAATGTTAAATTGGAGGAGAAATTACTAGCAAGAATATGAGAAGAAAATGAAAATTGTGTGTGCAGTCACAGAGACTGGCAGAAGGGATAAGAAATAATGATAATGAGGGCTGAACAACAAAGATGTTAGGTTTGAAATAGGAGTTTAAGGAAGTCCTGTGTAAGGCAGAAATTCAGGGTAAAAGAACAGGTTTATTTGTGGGGTGTAAACACAACTCTTTGAAAGGCTCCTTGCCTCCTAAGAAGTAAGGAAAGAAGAAAACAACTCTCCTTATTCCCTAAGAAGGCTAGGCTCTATTCCATAAGCAAGCTATGCTCTTCAAATACCATGAGGTTCAAAACTAAATGGACAGAGGGATGACCAGTCCCAGCACATGGCTTCTCTAGTACTTGCCAATCTAGTAGCAATTTGTAATTCCAGAGAATTGAGTCCACCCATCTTCAGAGTGTAATTGCATGATCCTTTTTAGTCTAGTAGCTCTTTCTATTAGCTTTTGATGCTGACAATTTAGGCCATGTCACATTTTTTGTATGCATTTAGAAAGGCCCACTGAACTCTAAATTATAACACTGTGTTTCAGAAAAATAACCCATCTCTCCAATTCTTTTCAAGATTTCTGACTTTGGCAGGGGTATACTTTGGGAATTTGTTATCATACTGAATTCTTTCTGTAAAAGGAAGCAAGAAAATCAATTAGCTAAGATAACAGAAAGAGTCTTAAGCTTGGATGAAGTCTTAATACTTTGAAGGCAAACTTTGACTTGCATATGAAAACAACAGAGATCTTTAAATCCATGTACAAAAGGAGAGATTCTTCAGCTGGTATTGCAATTAAGTTAGTGGTAGATATAGGGTGGAGTAGTGTTTACTTATGTGGTTTCTAAGCAAAATATAATACTTGTAGGAAAGTAGATCATATTCAAAGTAATTAGTGAGAGAAACCAAATTCACTTGATGAATGGGTAAGTTCATATTTTTGTAGGTCTGACATTATATTTTACTACTGTAGCATGACTCTGCTGATAGATCATAGACCACTTTACAGACTTTAATTAAACGAGTTCAAACATAATCTTGGCAAATGTTTTCAGGAATAAAGCCATTCAGCAGAATACCTAGCTGGAAAGAAATGTACAGAATATGAACCTTGGGTCTGATGTTTTTGAATTAGAGTGAGGTCTTGTTTGCATTTAACATTATTTCCTTATATCTTTGGCACTTGGAATTTCTACTGCACTTGGAATTTTCCTGATTTATTATTATTAGAATAATAGTAGTACACCAGAATCGCAGAATTTGTTTCTGTATTGGCAAATTTAGTTGAATTCTGCTGTGGTGCATTCTCTCATTCCCATTCCCCAAAATTTTGCATATTTTTCCTTTCATATTTTTACTCTAATTTCAGAAATGAATACTTAAGTGTTTACAATGCAATAGAGTTAAAAACTAAAACTGCATTTGTCAACTGTGAGATGGCAGAAGTCTTAACCTATCTCTGCCATGTGCTACTTGAACAGGGCATAACTGGTTTCTGCTCTGGGTTGTCTCTAATCTAAAGAGTAGATCAATAGCCCTGAGTGTGAGAACATGATAATATGTTGAAGTAAAACTGGTTGATTTGATGGCAGTACCAGTTTCAGTACAGTGTCAGCAGACTGACTATTAACAGGAATTAGTGATTCAGGAAGCTCTGAAGATAACATAATCCAAGGAAGCTGCAATGGTAACACAATGTGCATTATCTCTTTCCAGAATCTTAGTGCTATGCTGTCCTTGCAGTATCCAACCTTTTCTTATTCAAGAGAAGTTGTGTGTATTTGATAAACTATGGGAAACTGTTCAGTTGTTTAATGTTCTGAATCCAAAAGCCTTGAATCACATATAGCAAGTTCTCAGCGATTAGAAATTCATTGCCATTCATCAGTGTATCCATATTGATTCTTTATGGAATGTTTTGTAGGGGTTTTTATTGTATTAGATAAGTTTTAGTTCCTTGTAAGCTTTACCCTTCATTCTTACCCAACAAATGAACTGAGACCTAATTAGATACTTTTTAATATGTTTTTTTTCTAATTAAATTTTTCAAAGTTCCTTTTTGCTTTATTGCCAATGGAAAGGAAAAGGCAGACAGCTCAGGCAAACAAGCAAAACATGAATTAGAAAGGGTTACAGCAGTGTTGCATTTTGTATTCTGTGATACATCTGTGATATAATTAGGTCTTACCTTGAAAATTGCAACATTAATTCACAGTAATTCATCACACTTTCCACACACCACTTCTATGGTGTATTAAATGCATTACAGTCCTCCACATGTTTGCTTGTTTTTAAGGGATCTAAATTCCGGAGCCAACAGATGCTAAATATTTCCATCTTCAGAACAACATTTATGACTGTTGCTTCCTTTTAAGAAGTTTTGGATGTCTTTTCTCCTGAATGATTAGTTCTTTTTATTATTCAGATATTAGAGGGAGGAAAATGCAATGCCAAGTCTGGTGCAGAACAATGATGACATCTTTGGTTTTATCAAAACATTTAACTTGATTACAGTCAGCCATAATCAATTACATGTAATTTCCAGTATGTGCCCTTTAAACAATATAATGTCTGGGCTCAAGCCGGATATTACAAATTAAATGAGAGCTGCTGCCTGAGGTTTTCTAACAGTGATTATTTCGGAAAAGGAAATAGCAAAGAACGTTCTTACTGGCAGAGCCCAATATAAAAAACCAAATAGTGTAATTTTGCTAGTAAACTTTATTTTATGTTTTCCTGAGAGTAAGCTATTCAGACAAGGTGGATTTGTTTAATGACATCAAGGTAAGAAATTTATGAAAAACGCTATCAAATACAGTACTGAGAACTCACACTGTGGCTGAACATTAGGAATACATGTAATCTTATTTTTGAAGACTTGACTGGAACTTGATATGAATCTTACACTAGACTTCATGATGACTAGAGGTCAATGCTGTCATCTTCCTCAGTGACTGAGTAGCTTCCAGCTGCATTAGGTTTTCAAGCAGATTGAGTAGGTAGGCTGTTGAAATTAAATTTACAGCACACCTGAGGAAAGTTAGAGGAATTACTTCTCCCTTCCTTCTTCTGTAAGCACGAATGTTTCCAATGTGGAAGTGCTCAAGGGAAATACAGGACTTACAGAAGTCACTCTGTTAGCTTGAAGCCAACAGTCAGACAAGATAAGCTGCACTATATCACAGAAACCAGGCAAGTTTTTCATAAGTTACATACTCTTCCTTCTTGTGGCTGGGAGGCTTTTTTGCAATTGCCTAAAAGGAAGGAAAAAGCTAGTTTGTGGAAGAATTATAACAAATGTTCTCTGGGCCAGAAGAGCAATGGACAATCTGGCCTAATATTCTGTCGCTGAAAAAAGGTTCATGAGAGCCCTGGGAGGGGAGAGCACCCCCAAACCTGGATAATTTCAGTAGCCCCTCATTTAGAGTTGGGGTGCTAGAGAAGAGAGAGCTAGACTTCTCCTGTTCCTAGGCATATCAGTGCCTAGAAATTGTTGGTCTTCCCTAAAGCTAGAATCATGTCACCACTATGGCATCAATGTACTTTTTGAAGGAACACATGCATTCTTTTCTTTTAGGTGACCAATAAATAAAATGGGTGTGCCATGTTTAATAATTTGATTTTGTGGTGCTGAGTATGACTTTTGGTTAAAGAAGCAAAGATAAATAGTTTTGTAGAAATATCCTCCATAGTCCCTCCCTTTTCAATGCTACTTTTTTCATTAGCAGAAATCAGATATTTAATATAACATTTTTTTTATTAGTGTCTCATGTATTCTAAAAGTTTGTCTCTGTTAGAACAAATTCCCTTCTTAAAAGCAAGTGAGTCTTTTTTTTCTTTCATCCTTATTTCAGGTACTTTTTTGGTTTATCCTTTATAAGTTCTGGTTTGTTCATTCTGTTCTAGTTTTTGTGCTGGAATTTATTTGACACAGTTTTCTCATTGCAAGTGAAAATGGCTTCACTTTGAGGCCTGAGAAGTATTATGTCACCACCTCTACATAATGGATAAGAGCTTGGATTTTTTTTTAAGTCCCTTCTTAAGGGACTGATATGTGTATTTTTAAAGCAGCAGCTTGTTGCACTGACTCATTTCCAGATGTTCCTGGAACAGGATGCTGCTGGTTAGAGTTTCTCTCATTGAATAATAATAATTTTGAATTTGTATTTTCATAAGTAGTAATAGTAAAAAAAAAAAAAATCAGATTATATTCTGCAGTGTTGATTCCTAAGTGATTTTCAGAAGCCTCTTCTGCCTCTGGCACTGTATATCATGACCATTATCCTACCATATAGTGTAATAATGACAGAACACCTGTAAACTTACAATCCAGTTCCAGGCAGATTTTATTAGACTGTCAGTCTCTCTGAGTAACAGCAGTGGAATTAGAAAACCCCCAAACCAATAACATAAACACCCATCCCTCCAAAAGAACCCAAAAACTCTCAAAAAAATACAAATACCCTTTTCTCCTTCCCACCCCAACCATCCATAGCAGTAAAAACTGTATTCATATCAGTCAAGTGATTTTGCATTGATCTAGGTTTTTCTTCCTTTAACAGGTTTTTTATTTAATCTTGTTTCGCTTGCATCACCAAGGAAAGCCAATTCAATCTAGACTACATGTAATCTAGTGAATAATGTTATTTTTCCTTTTAGTGGGGAATTTGTTTTTCTTTCAAAGCAGGCCATCTTCAGGAGTTTGGGAGAATTTCTGGAAAACAGACGTTAGAAACGAAACATATGCTATAATAACTCTGTGCATCTGTATCTGATTTTATACAAAGCAGTGAACCTGCCTTTCATATGGTCTGTTTTGTTTGTAAACTAGGAGTACAATCTAAGACTCACTGATGAAATATTTCTCAGACTAATAATTTCTTCTTCTGTGGATGTTTGTGTGTTAGGGAAGCATTGCCATAGCAGCCATGCATATAATTAAGTTCCTTGTAGAAAGCTATTCCAGGATATGAGGGAGTATAGGCAGCATTTTGAGCCCTAACTTGAGCCTCATCTGTAGTTTCAAAGCTTCCACAGCTTTCACTGACACAACCTTCTGGTGAGAGAAGAGGATGCCCTGGGAGGGAGAGGGGTAGGAGGGGCTTCTTGCAACAGCACAATGAATTTCTCTTTCCTCTGAGGTTCACGCTCCCTTTACTTTAAAACTCACTTATATAGATATGTTGACAGAAAATGTTCTATTTCTTGGTGGTTTTGTGTTATATTGTGCTTCAAGATATAAGAACAGGTGTAGAAACTGAAAGTCTGTTTCTGAGCTCATCTCTGTCCTGTGAGTATCACAGTACTGAGATTTCTCAGTTTCTCACAGCTTTTACCTGCAGGCAAAAGAAGTCTGGGACATCAGAAAAGGACATTCTGCCTGCTTTCATGTCTGTTCAGGTGACAGGCTCTACCTAGGGTGCTGTTTGTTATGACTGCCACTTGAGATTTCTATTAGTTATCTATCTGATGAAGCAGTAGAGGGAGACAAGCATTTCAGTCTCACAGTGATGTGACCCTCTGGATACAGCAGCAACATGCTTTATTCCTTTATTTTGCAGATAACCTTATGGATTTTTAAAATCTTGCCTAAAATATCACCTAGTTCATGAAGGAAGAGAGGAAAAACCTCTTTCATCAAATTTCATTTTATGCAGCTTGTTTGTGATCACAATTTGTTGTATCGTTTGCATCTTTGGACATGAAGAGAGAAAGAAAATAAACAAGAAATAAGGCATAAAACATCACTCATAATGATGAGCTTTTTCTCAGACCCTATTTTAGCCCCCCCCCAAAATAATGATTGAGTTGTTGTGGGAGGATGGGTTGTAGGAGATTAGAGATAGTGCTGAAGGCAATCCCACCCCTGAGGAGTTGCTGCTGTACTAATTACCAAAGGGTAGGACCAACCTTGCCTTTAATAGGGAACAGCTGTGTCCAATAAGGACGGGTGTTATAAAGGAGTGGTTCAGCTAGTCGAGAGGAGAGATGGAGTCTGTGGGTTGTGCTGTGAGGAGGAAGGGTCAGGCGCTCCTGTGGGGGACATGTAGAAGTCAGCCTGCCATGCAGAAGAAAAAGAAAGGAGTCAGTGTTGTGAGGAGCTGCCCGTGGGAACTCACAGAGAGAAGGTATGAAAGTTTTACAGTAAGATAACAAACTGGTGATGACAGTCAGTTGCCATCCACTGTTGATTGGTAACAAGCACCGACGCAAACAACTTGTGGTCATGTCATCATGAATGTTTGATAGGCACCTTGCCCTACAGAAATAAGTAAATCCATCGTCTTGGTGTAATGTGTACCCATCAGCTGAGACACAAAGGAATGTGTTGGATTTGTGAGTAGTTGCATAGCAATTTTGTACTGTTCCTTAAATAGGTGTTATGTATATACCAATGTCTTGGAAGAAAATTTGTTGCTGCAATTTATAGATGAATAATAATATGAATAATCTGAAGGTCACTTCATCATTTATAGGAAATCCTCCATCTGCCATGTGAATTGTATCTTAAATGTTCCATTGGGTTCTCTGAGTGCTTTTCCTACTCTCATAAAGGCACATTCTCACACCCACAAAGATCACTGGCTAAAAATCATACTCCAAATCTCTTGAGAATACATACAACTGAAGTGTTTGACTTGCTCTTTCTGTGACTGATTGCTAGAAGAGAGGGTTTGGATTTGTTCTCTTCCCTTCCAAACTCTGGTTTACAGTTTATTTCCCCTGTGGTTCTGCAGCTTCCCTGGCTGGCGCATAAAAGGGAATGATGTGCTACAAGTGCACTGCTCTAGGCTGAACTCTCTAGTGGGACATGTGGCCAAATGAGCAACCTGATGGACCAGTGGTTGTAGGTGCTTTACACTGAATATTTGTCAGAATCTTTGAAATAAAAGATAAATATACTAGGAATGGAAAAAGCAAATTAATGCTCCTAAGAGAATATTTGGTAGCCAGTGGGATTTGTCAATAGCTTTCAATTGCTTGCTTACTAGCAGGGAGGAAACAGACCTTTTAAAATCAGGAAATCTTCCATTTGGCCCAGAGACAGGAAGAAGATCCAATATTCTGCTCTGAAACAGCCAAAAGTGCTAGAGTGAAGGGGAGAAACGTTTATTATAAGTTATTTACTGCCAAATGATTATTTAACATTCTAAATATCCTGAAAAAATAGGCCAGCTCTGTGATAAAATATTTACAGTTGTTGGGCCAGCCAAGGTGTATGGGGGGGTGGACAGAGTGTTGTATGTGACCTAGATATATCTGAAGTCTTGCTAGATGGCAGAATATGATCTGAGAGGGGTGATCTCTGAAGATTTCTGTCACATGTCAAAACCAGGCTGGTTGTGAAATGTTTCTCTTGCTGAGATTCTCACATCTGAAAAACCACTTCTCAATCCCTTCCCAAATTATTTCTTACATCTAAATTGCTTTGAGTGCTCTTATGCTTCTGTTGCTATTTACCTAATATTTTATAAACTGCAATAGTTTGTCACTTAGAGAATTAAATTTTCTGTGTGTTGTAAAAAGGAAGAGAGTAAAGGAAGTGGAGAGCCTATGAGACAATTAAGGCGTTAAAAAAATTACCAATTTTTCTCCCTTCTTGGAAGATTTGATTTTTTAAAGACAAAAAGAGTTCTCCTTGGTCAAGATGATTGCCCAATGGCTACTTTTTAATGGGATGTTAAAAAGTAGAGGGCTTGTGATCTGCCATTTTTACCAAATATAGCTGGTTTATAATTTGAAAAAGCCCTACAGCTCCCTTGCTTTTTTTCAGCAATTCACTCATATATCCTGCTGCAGATGAGGTTTCTACCACATGGCTTTCTATGTTCTAATAGGTTACAATCTTGAAAACTGATCGCTTTGCACACCTTAAGAAATAGAAATCTTTGCAGGGGCATAATAGGGATATACAATTGGGTGGTAGGAAAAGGAGCTTCCCATAGTGGCCCCCTTGCTGATAGACTAGAAAGTTGTGGTTAAAAAGCTGTATTAATATTTGGTTTGACTTTTTCTTCGTCCTGTCTTATTTTTCTGTAGTATTAAGAAGTTTATAACTCCACTGAGACCCTTCATTGCTGCAAAACTAACTGCTGTGTGTTATAGTGGTAAATGAACATTTTCTACTATTGCGAACAATACTTTCAGAAGACATAGGAATGTTTCAGCCATTTGTTGTGTTTGAGTTCTTCTGTCAGAAGAGTAGCTTAAATTTATACTAGCATTTGGCTTTGCAATTTACTTAAAACACTAAACTATATTTATCCAGAAAGAGTTTATAATGTATTTATTTTTTTTCTTGGGTAAGAACACTAGGCAGATATAATAATATAATTTTGTTTCACACTTGATGTTTCTTTATCTCTAAGATAAGCAAATGGATTAGGAAACATCCCAGAAATACAGGTACAGTGTAACCATAGACTGTATGCTGTATACAGATCTTTTCAGCTGCTTTTAAACTGTAACACATCAAATGATCCTTGTGGGTCCATTCCCACTCAGAATATTCTGAGATTCTGGGAAATGTTGGTAATATATACTTCCAGATTGTTGATGAGTTTTGGTCTGTTTGTAATCAATGCACAGAGTTTAAATGAATTGAACTGTGCTGAATTTGTCTTTTAAACATTAATTCAACTTATAGTTAAAAACTAATAGTCAAGCAAATTAAATGAAAATTTTAGTCTCTTGGTCTATAAAAACTCTGCTTATATTTGTGGTTCTGGATATTTTGCTAAAGATGTAAATATTGTAATGTCAAATGTTTCACTTTTGCATAATTTAGAGAAAAAAATCAAGGGTATTTATCATGCAAAAACTGTCAGGAAAAATAAAGAGGAAACCAAATGCTGCTCAGTTGTTTCAGATAAAATTTCAGGCTCCAGTTAAAAGTAAATCTCCAGATTATCTTTTTCCATTTTTTTTATCTCTGCCTAGTACTAGGTAAAGAATGGTAAGATTTTCAAAGTTGGGGCAAAAATTATCCATATTACAGAAATCTACATGTCTGTCACATCTCCCAGGTCTTCTGGGACTGGGTGAATTTCAGCCAGAAAGACTGCATGAAGGATCAGACCAAAGCTCAGGAGACAATAGGATTGTTAGGGATAATGCAAATAATGGGATTATGTGTCTCAGTACTCAGAAATTCGTGCTAGGATACCCAAAGTACATTGTGTTATCCTGGGCCTAGAACAGAGTCTGGATTTCAGCCAGATGCTGGATGTTCAAGGGGCTGGGGGTTGGAGCTCAGCCTGAAGGCCTGCCCCCAGAAGGGGCACGTAACCAGATCTGTGAAAGTAGCATTGTTTGTCTTAAAGCGTTTCTGGCATTTTTCTTTCTACTTCACTGGAGGAAGCTGGTCGTAATATCCCTTACTCTCCCTCTGGTCTAACAGGAAAAGCTAAAGATAAACAAGGTTGAGAAATGGCTCAATTGTCTGTAATGAAAAAAATGCGCTCGGTGGACACTTTCATTTTACAGCTATTACCCTTAGGGCCCTCCTTATTCTCTCAACTCGCTTTTGCTGATGATTAAAGTCTTGACTGATCATTATTCTCTGAGGTACTTTTGTAGGATTTATGGCTTTGAAGTGGTTTTCATATATGCCACTAAAGTACTTCACGCCTTTTTTTTATCCCATCCCGACACCTCCTACAACCATATAGGGTTTGGCTTTAATGGAACTGGAATCATAGAAGCTTTGCCAGAGAGAAAGGGTTTGAAAGTAATTTAGTACAAAGACAAACTTTTAAAAACAGAATCACAGTGTTTCAGATGAGTATTTGTAGGTAAATTTTAATTTTGTGGAAGTATTTTCTGGTTTTCTTTTCCATGTCTTTTCAAGTAATTAAATCTTGATCACGTATGGAATGGAAGCCATGCTTTTGTTATGTGGTCACAGCATAAGAAGGTAAAGAATTTTTAATATGTTTTCTTTAAAGAAAAAAATAAACCTGAGTATTAAACTGTGCATTTATAGAGCTACTGTAGAAACGCCAAAGAATATTAGAAGTACTACACCAGATCAGTGGAAGATACTCTATCTGGGAGCCTAAACAGGGTGGTTAAACCAGAGCAACCCAGATGTGAAGCCAATAAACTGAGTCATAGAGTGCATAGCGCTGAGGCAAATCTTGAGTAGAACTTCACGGGTCCTCATCAGCCGTGATCAAAATCATTACTCCAGAAACTTAGAACAATGAAGTATAAAATATAAAACCACCATTGTGTCAATATTCACTGCATGAACTGAGATCAGTGAAATGCTGGAAGTACTGCAAAACTTCTGGTCTCTTTAACTGAGCGAGAAAAACTCAGGCAGTGTGAAATAACTGATCTTGGGAAAGGAGCTATAATGAAGACAAATTTTAATATACTCTGGATTCAAGTTTTTCACATGAAAAGACACTGAAACAGAGGCTGTGTCTCCTCAGCAGGTGGAAAAGAAAAGATATCCAGGCTGCAGGACAAATAAAATCTTGTGAGGTCAGGGCAAGAAATGGCATTTTCAAACTCACTATTGTCAGGGTACTCTGTATATATCTGTGTGAGAGTAACTAGATTTGAACTCCAAAACTGCCTGACATTACTATTTGAGGGAAGAAAGGAAGCACCCTGATCTTGATCTTACTTTGCTCTATATACTTGTGTGGTAGTCACTCAAGGAAGCAAATGCCAGTTTTATTCCTCAATGTAGTTGTGTTTTCTGTAGTGGTTGCTCAGTAGTTCCTCAGTTGAGGCAACAGAACTGTTTTTTGATAGGCTCTGGTGTTGAATCATCTAAGTTAAACCAGAAAACTTCTCTCAAAGGCAGTAGGACTGATGGTCCTTACAGAATATAATCAGCCACAGGTGAATCTTATCAACTCAAGTGGTGATGGCAAGGCGATCTCTGTTGGCTTATCCTCCTGGGAATTCAGCAAGCAGTGCCACCATTTTGCTTTTACCGTGTATTGGGAAATGGGGTAGCTTCTTAAAAGTAAGAACTAATACTTAATATTGCTAATCTGAAAAATAAAAGCAAAGACTATTTCAAGGATTTAATCATCATCATGTGTAAAACAAGAATACCAGGCTACAGTTGCTTGTGATCTTAGAAAGGTGAAGTAGTAGACAGGATAAGATTTCCCTTCCCAATATATATTTATAACATTTGTTTTGCAAGCCACCAGAGTACATTTTGTACCAATCACAGGTCCTTAAGTTAGTCTCCAAGACTATCTAGTAATTTGATTCCCCACTGAGAACTGGAAAAAAACTCCAACTGTGAACTGGAAAAAGAAAAAAAGAATTGTGTCTTGTTCTGATACTAGAAAACCTTTTAAAAAGGTCTTGTTTTTACTGACTGCTTAGGAATGACAGCTTTAGTTCTGGCAGTTTGAGGGAAAGGACAGGAGGAAGAATTGTGTTTCCTTGTCAAGCATCATACTCTAAATGCACTTGGTAGGGCCATTAAGAGCTATAATGCCAACAGCCTCTGTTGTTGAAGTTTCCATCTGAAATGCAGAGGTCAGCTGCTAAATACTCCAGCTGATCTAGGTGACAGGTTTTACCTTTCTCCTGTAGCACAACCTCCTCTCCATTCTTCTTACCTTGTTCCCTGTATCAGATTGTGTCTCCCAAGACTTGCATTTTTTTTTCCTTTTCTCTTGACATGCTGTCTGCCATTGACTGCCCACTAAACGAAGCAAGGCTCCAAGACAGAATCTTGCAACTAACCTGCAGGCCAGTGTTATCTGCTACAGGGATAGAAGCACCATGAGGTGGCCAGCCAAGAGGCAGCCAGCCACTTGGACTAGGTGGATGCCATCTGGCCTCCCTGTCAGCACCTATCTATTTGCTGGCCAAAATACACCAGCTCTCTGACTGCTTAGCTGTGCTCCCAGAAGGTACGTGCTGCTTTTTCAACTCGCATGGAAAGCTCAGTGTCTCACACAGCCTATATGATTTGGATTGTATTTTGTCTGTAGTATGTGGCCTATTGTTTTCGTTTAGTTTATTTGGGTTGCATTTAGGGATTGCTCTTCAGAATAAACTCTATATTGTCATTATTTTCTGAAGAATTTTTAGCGCTTCAGTTTCTTTGTTGTTGCAAGTAAGACTTTCATGCAAGACACTATAGGCTGTCTTTTTTTTCCTCTCCCTTTCTCAATATTTTTTTATAAAACAACCAACGACACAAGACTCATTAGAGGGTGTGGAAAGAGACAGCATAGAATTTTCCACATTACAGCTTCTCCTGAATGTCCAGAACTATTGGATTCTTTGACCCAGGAAGTTTAATGAAAGCTGCAGCACTGCACCCTGTTCTATCACAGAGGACCTGTAAGTACTTTTGATTGCTCTTGTAATGAGTCTTTCTCTAGAAACAGTGTCTCTGCTTGATATTTTTGATGTTAAATAGCAAAGATCACGGACAGAAAAACTGCAGTGAAGGTGCTGTGTAAATTTCAGTCTCTGTGATTTATTTTGTGCCTTTGGAAAAAATATTTTTTTATTATTTGACTCAAATTGAGCCATGAAACATTTCTAAACATTTTTGTTCTTCGTCTGTAAGCAACAACCTAACTTAACTTATTTTAATATTTTATTTTAATAATAATACTAAATCATTGGTATCCCATTGTTTTTTCAGATACCTAAGCATAACCACTTACATGCATTGCCAGAGGTTTGTTGTTGTGTTGTGGTGATTAACTTATGTGTGTGAATGGAATGAAACAGTCAGCATGTGTGTGAGGAGATGCCAATGGCATCATATGCCATGGGGTCTGTGATCTTTCCCTGTGCAAGGGTTGGTAAAAGCAAGGTGTTATATGTGTCATGATGTAAACATCTCATGTGTTTTATGACAAAAGATTGGTGCAGCAGTAATCCTCAATAACATGGTAGTTACCTGGAATTAATGGCTGGATTGGTAATTAATTCCCTAGGTAGGACAAAGCACATTCATTTGTGTCCTACCTAGCTTGTCATTAATACGGTAATGTCTGTGTTTAGGAAAAAGGCTGCTCGTGTTAGAATGATAACCATAATTGTTATGATAAAAATCAGTCTGTTCTTGCTTTTTATGTTTCTCAAGTCTGTTTAATCTGTGCATTAGTTTTGGAAACTAATGGTTGGCCAAGAGGTAATAACCAACTTTGTGCTTTAAAAAAAAAATCCCAAAACCCTCAGTAGAAGGACTGTTGGGACAACATTGGAGATGTACAGAAATAATATTGTTTAGGTAAGTACTGAAATTCTGAAGGAAAAGAAAAAAATTTACTCTAGGGGCTGGGAAATGCATGCCAAGACCATGTCCCAGCATTGAGAACTTTTCCAGGTTACTTCAGCATCTTGATGCTAATTTTCATCATGCCTTTGGAAAGAATTGTAAAATAAACCTCTGTCTCTTTCATAGACAGTTGCTTTACCTACTCTTCCTCATTTAATTCCTTGAGTGTTAATATCTAGATTGATTTTTAGAGCATTTTCAGATATTTTTGTCTTCTTTTAACCACTTCATAAAATTAAAAATTTTGTGTTTCCTCATATCCAAAACTTAATAAAACTTCAAACCCGGAAAAATAAGTCAGAGAAAATAGGAGAGAAATTGCTGCCACCATAGCTGTTATCTGCTAAATGACCTTAGCGTTTGCTTGCAGTTGGATATGAGCAGTTCTCAGTGATCATTATGACATTCCCATTAATTGTTTCTGCTTATTCTCTAAAAGTTTTGTTAGCTGAATGATTTCATTTTCTGACAGCTAATAATAAGAATTAGGAAAGAGAGAACTGGCATCATGCTCAGAAAACCTTGCAGAATAGTGATGACTCTGCCATAGGGAATACAGACTCTCTGTTCTGGTACTTAGGAGACCTTAATGGTACTGAAGGGAAAAGGAAACCACAGAGACCCTATTAGGGACTGGGAGTCAGACAATGGGAGTACAAAGATGAAGACTGTGATGATTCAGTAAGGAAGAGTATGAAGATTGTGTGGTGGGGAATGAAAAAGGGAAGTTAGAAGTGCAGCAGAGGACAAACTGAGAAACTAATACATCTGCTTGCATTTTTGGGGATAAAGATTATTCCTGTTTTGGGGCAAAGGGACATTAGTGGCATTGGTAGTACTGTGATGGCTAAAGATAAAAATAAATAGGCTCTCAAGAGACTGGAGAACAGGATATCTGCAGAGAAATAGAGAGCTTACAGAAACTAAGGGCTTCCTCCATCATGAACAAAAGGCTAGAACATTACGATAGCTATTAGTTACAGAAGTGTTTTAAGGACACACATGGAACACGGGAAAAGGAAAAAAGTGATTGTATGGACAGAGTTAGGTCCTTTCCATTTTTTCTTATGGGTTCATATTGCTTATCCTGCATCAAACAGAAAGGGAGCGTCTGTGGCTTTTGATATGGAAAAGATCAGGACAGAGAGCAGAAGTGCTGGCATAGCAGGGAACATGTCAAAGGACCCCTGTGTGTTAAATGAATTTGGCTTTCAGAAGCTGAATGTTTAATTTTTCTGAAAATGTTTGGCAAGTATATAATTTTTGAGTAATAATAGGTTATTCTAAGTGATGTACAGTTAGTGTGTTTCACCACTGCTTTGATGTGAAGATGCCATTTGTCCTACGTCTGTGTACATTTGCTGTCCTATTTATTAGACTAAAAATTTTTAGTGATGTCCAACCTTGGAAAAATTCAAGAAGTCTGAGCAGGAGAATTAGCCATGGGATAGAATTAAATCCACCTTTGTTTGTGAATTACAATTTGAATGTCTGGTAAAGCACAGTTGTAAATTACACAAATCTGTGGTCATATTAATGTAGTGATTTATATGTTATTGCTATCATAAAAGTTATATAGAGCTGATGATGGACTAATGCTTTGTTGCCTTTTGACAACATTTGCAATCTGAAAGAGTGGGGAGACACAATCCAAGTGCACAAGTATTTTAATCTTAATTATTTGCCTGCTCTACATTTTGCAAAGTGGAATGATAATTCAGTTCCCCATGGCAGATGCTTTGTGTTTGGAAGCTTACTTTTAAAAGACTATGCTTGGAATGCTTTTTGAATGACTTTTTATTCATACATTACCTGATGTCAGTGATGTGTGTGGCACTGTCAGTTATCCATCTCTGTTAGGAACAGGAACTTGGATAGCACATTCCCATTGACATTTTAGTGACTCTTCTTTTAAACGTCTGTGAGTTTGGCTGATGATGCTGACCATTCAAAGTTCCAGCCATACCTAATGTGTATTGCATTTGCAGCCCCTCTTCAAAGCCAGGCTTTCAACTGAGTATGCAGGTTGCATTTGTCATACCATCCAAACTCACATTTTTAACATCCTTATTTTCTTTAAATTCACAATATCTCATTTGAAGGTTGTATTACTCCCTTTTTGTAGTATGCAAATGACACTGAAATCTTTACTGTGAATCTGCACATGGAGTAAAAGAGTATTTCATTTAAACATGAAAAAGAGGGTATACATGCAGTAAATGCAGGCTGGGGTGTGAGCCTGTGATTCTTGAGGGAGGTTTACATAATTATTAGCAAAAACTTGCTAATCTTCATAAGAAGAAAGTTATTACAGGAAAAGGTTTTGGAGACTGCAAGGATGGCAGCTTCATCTGAACTGCTTCTAAAATCCTGTGGGAAATGAAATAGCCAGCAAGGATTTCAAGTTGGCTTCTTTTCCAGCATTCCTAATCTGCTTACTTCATGATAGGGTTTGATGCAATAATATGCTTTCTTTCTGTATTTCAAGCTGCTCAGTTTGAGTCCTTACAATTTATATTTTGGCATGAGAAAATAAAAGCATGCTGTCTTAGCTGTCCCATCACAGTCACTTTGCCTATCCATGAAAAGAAATTGAGGTTAGAGAGGTCTGCTTAGAAGGTTTCACAGTAAGATAGAAGCAAGTGCTATATTAATCATGAAAACAGCTACATGAGAGGGAAAAATAAAAGGATAGAGTATAAACTTGTCCTTATCCTTTCAGAATAACCTTAGCAAGCCCAAATCTGAGTATTTTCAGTAATGTCTGGAGCATTAGAACAGTGGAGTTCATTGCCCTTTGACAGCCATTAACCCATTCTGACAGTGGAAGGTAACCATAGGTGAGGTATTAATATGAGAATGGATTTTAAGAATGTTAAAGTGCAGAGTTCTGTTTTGAAGAAAAGGGAGGGAAGGATGTGCTTGCCGTCCTTTTCTCTTATGATTTTGTATCAGGAACTTTGCAGATAACAGTAGTTATGCCTGCAAGTGTATGTGTTTTGTAGGAGCAGACAAAGATAAGCATGGTTGAATAATGAAGAAATGACCAGGAACACTTATAACTGAGAACTGGTTGAAAATCAGGAGCCTTTCTCTCAATTCTGTGTTTGGTGGGTTTATGGCAAAACAAAAAGAAACAGGGGTTTGTTATCTTTTTAAAATCTTAAAAATTTTGGATTTCTTAATCTCAAAAGTAGTGGCCTGAATAAATCTGAAGCCATTTGAATTCTGACTTAAGTATCTTCTTTTCCTGTGCAGAAAAAAAAAATCTAAATATCTATTTTTAGTTAATTTGCATTTATTCTAAATTATTTATAAACTAGCTGGTCTTGAAAGGCTGTATAGAAATTCAGTAGTTGTACAATTTGGCCAATTTACAACTGTATTTTATATAATTCTAGATTTCATTCTTCCTGCCCAAACTTTTTTGCTTCTGGACTACAGCGCATTGATAATTTTGATGTAGTGCCCTTGAACATAGCATTGAACATATTTGCTGTCAAATGTTCATATCTGTTAGTCTTTGCCATCTTTAGATTCTCCCCTTCTCTGCTGTCTTTCCCAAAGAGCTCCCTGGAATTCCATTGTGTTAGATCTAATTTCAAAAGTAGCCAATAGACTTTGCAATGTGTTAAGCCATTATGCTTCTTTCTGACCTTAGTTCACAAGAGCAAGCATCATATAGAATTTGTGCTGCTTAATTGGTATTGCTGTCTCTTACTGTGTTAGTGTTAGCTGGAAAGCAGTTCCTAGCAGGTTTTCATTGTAGCACAACCTATGTAGTGTACATTCAAGGGAGTTTCCAAAATCCAGGAAAAAGAAATTTAGCTATGGCTCATTTTGATCTGGAATAATTCTTGGTAAAAAAAAAAAAGTAAACTTATCTGTTTTGATTTGTTAAAACTCTGTCTTTTGTAAAATTGAGATGATGTGTTGGATGATGGCTGCATTGAATTCATTGCAGAGCCTCACGCGACTTTCTGTGTAACTCAGTGAGGGGGAAGGTGTTGGAGATATTTCATACATACTCTTAGTTGGGAGTGTTTAAAGTTGATTTCAATTGCATAGCAGATTTACATGTCAAATTGCTCTTTTAATTGGTTGTTGATTATATTTTTTAAATCCAAAAATGAGTTTGGGTTGCTGCTTACATTTACCATACAGTAATAGATAAGTGCCATATATATGAAATGAAATCTGGGACACTCTTTTCTGCTCCTACTCTTGAATCATGGAGAACATATAAGACAGCCTTCTGTCAAAAATCCTGAGTACATGTTATAAATAAATGTTACCCTGGACAGTCATAAATAGCATTCTTAGCTTTTAATGCATAATTAACATTGACTACTAGCTAGTAACACAGATGAATAATTATGTCTTTTTAAAGACTCTTTCTGTCTGCTTCAGCCACAGTCAAGCAGTTAAAATATGGCCAGTTCTTTGGGGTTTGGCATGGTAATATTTAGCTACAAATTCCCAGTGAGCTCTTTAAAAGTCTAATTAGTAACAACCATTAGTGTTGGATTATTACTCTGGTTTAGACTCTAAATAAGCAGCCTGCTTTTGTAGGGTAAAGTCCTACAACATGCCCAGAGTACCAGCTACAAGGGTTCATTTTGCTCTTTCTCCTAAATCAGTCTTTTCAGTTACGCAGGGGTCTAAGGGCTGAACTCAGTAATGTTTAACTCGGCTGGGTACTACACTATATCCATGTCCCGATTCCCTGTGGCCAGGACACCCACCATGCAGTAGGAGCCAAAAGCCCCACCTAGATCACATATTTGGTGGAGACCTCTGCTGAAGTGTCTCCTTAGGGTAAATATACACAAGAGAGTGATTAGCTGAGCCTGCCTGTATGAAATCTGCTGAGGTTTGGTGAGAAGACTGATCTGGGAGGGTACCGTGCAGCTACTTTTATGAGTTTGTCCTCAGCCCTGTCCTTGAGCAGTTCATTGGGTCACAACATGCAGCCCAGCCAGGTTCAAAGGAGCAGACTACCAGCTGCAGTGTGATGTAAACTGTGCAAGTGTGCAATTGGAAAGCTGATTTTGGAATAAAACCCTACAGCGGCATTTCTGTACTTTAGTCTGTAAGATGCCTTGAGGGCACTAAAGTGTTGTCTAAATTTAAAGGGCATTGTGTGCCCTTGTTATATACAAGTGTTACCTTGTCTGAATGTAGTGGGGTTGACCCAATTTAACATTAGAATTCTAAGATATACTTTCCAGAGGTTTCAGTAAAAGAAGAGCAGAGAGCTGTAGCAAGATGCAGGTATTTACAAGTAATAGTTACAAGCTTAATGGAACAAAAAAAAAAAAAAAAAGGCATGCACTGGAGAATGATAGCTGTGCAGTGAATTGCATGTCAAGCCTCTTTATGCTGCATATCTGCATTTTGTTAATACAGTGAGTAGCTGTTATGATTTATATTGTATATTGATTTATACATTTCACAATAGGTTTACAAATTGTGCACATATTATGCAGTATAAGGCTGTGGATATCAATGAAGGTCTAGGAAACAGCAAATGTTTAAAATGCTAATTGTCTTGTTTTCAAAGTATTCGTATATAATGCAGTCAAAAAGGACAGATAACTTTAAATACTAAAAGGATGTATAATACTTGAAATGCTACTTAAGACTTCTTCCGGCCTGCTCTTTCTAGCTAGTAGTAAGTGTTAGAAACAGTTATCTTCTGTCTTTTAGGGCTTTATCTTTAGTGACAAAAAGTCTCTTTAATTTGTGTGGTTTTAGATTTTTATCAAAGAGTAGCTATCTAATTTTGTCTCTGGTTATTAATTGAAGAGCTGATTTCCAAAATAATTAGATCTTACTCTAATTTGACTTTATGTAGGAGTTGGTGGCTACTGAGTTACTGTTCCTGTATGTAAATATTTCTTTGAGATTTTATTCCACTCAAATCACTGTCTAATGTCTATATGCTTTCAAAGTTAGATAATTCATCTTTGTTCTGTGCAACAAGTGTTTTTCGATCCTTAAAAATTATAATAATAAATCCTACTTTTCAATATAGTTTTACTAAGGTGTTTATTGGAGGTATATTCCTACTCTGTAGTTGAACTTCATATATTCATAGAGATGATACAATTACTGTTGGACTTACTGGGATACTGCAGTGAGGAGTTACGTAACACATGCTAAATTTTTGTGATTTTTTTTTAATCACTTTCGTTATTATTCCTTAAATGTGGCAACTTGTCTGTTTCTCACCACATCCTGGTGTAACTGGAGAGAAGGGCAATGTGTTTACCAGAGTTTTTAACTAATCTGCTTTTAAAACTAATCTGGTTTTAACTAATCTGTATCTTGGCTTGTCTACCTAGGAGTTCTCAATTTTTCCCACATCTCTCTTAATTCTTTTGCCTAATTTCTTTATAGTATACTTTGTCCTTTCCCTTACTTTATTTACCCAGACAGGTGATGGGAGTGACTGCAGCAGGAACACTGTAAGTATAATATATCTCAAGTTCATCACAGAAGGCTGATGCAGTGGCCTTGGAAGACATTTACTTCATTTCTTTTCACTGCTATGGATCCAAGGAATTTTCACTGCTGTAAAACTCTGTTTGCTAATGCAATCCAATAACTGATATTTCTGGCATGAATTCATCCTTGCTGGAAATAGCCCCTTTGCTTTCAGTAGAGCTATTTTAGGCATGGATTTAGTCATCTAGCTTGTTAAATTATGTCCTTTTCTTTTCCTTGATTTCCTCCTTTCCCACAATGTGAAATCTGTAGTCTTCTCTCTTGGGTCAGCATTTTATTTTCAATGTGAAATATATGTCCTGGCTCCAAGGCCATAAACCATTCAAACAGCTTCTATTCTATTAAGTATTAATGTGAAGTATTTATTCAGCCACTGAGTATGAGTAGAATACTGGAAGGTCAACTAATATTTACCAGAATATATACTTTTGCATGATAGAGACAGGGTAATAATGTGTAAGATTGCATTTATTCTATGCTGTACTTTGAATTTCATGAGATAACAGAAAATCAGGAGGGGAAGGAGGTGAAATAAAACGTGGTTTAAACAGCTGACATCCAACACACCTGAGAGCATCAGAATAGTAACAGGAACTGCCTTACTGTGAGTGACTTTGTCCATGTAAGTTTTTGGCTTTTCATATCTACAGAGCTATGCTAATGATTCGGCTTAGCTTTTTCTTTTCTTTTTTTTAAATTTTTTTGAGGTCTATTCTATTTCAGCTATGGAAATGTGATCTGTAAGGGAATGGGTATAATTGTGAATCTGATCTTTTGTCAGTCCTTCAAAGCAGGCTGTTCAGTGCATCCTATGCACTTATCCTATGCACCCTTATGCAACCACCTCGAAGGAAGCTGATTCTAGAAAATCAGTTTTATATTCTGTACCTAGATCAAAACAGAGTTGTAATAACTATCCAGACCAATGAAAAATTATCTGTGTGTCTGAGGCCTCTCTTTTATTAGGTTACAGTTTTTTTTTAGTTCTGAAGAATTCATGTCTGAGTCACACGTTTGCAAATATATGGAATGTTAAAACTAATGGAAACTAAGTTATTATACCTAATATTAAAATTAGTAGTTAAAAATATTATGGGAGAAATACAGATTAATTGATTTTGTTGGTGGTGGTTTATTGTTTGCTTTCTGTTTTTTTTTTTTTTTTTGTTTTGTTTTTTTTTTGGTCCTCTCCATACAAATTTGCTGAGGATGAGTGTCCTGGATCTTTGTGGCTTCATAAGCAACCGTATAGTCTGTACAAAACACAATTTAAGAACTTTGGCATGTGAATTTGAAAAGACAGACACCAATTACTGATATTCTGTCCCTGTGGAAAAGCTTTTGTTCATGTTTCAGGGCATGATGTGATCAGTTTAAAACACTTATGATAAAACAATCTAAAAATGGGGTTACAGAGGACAAACAATGTTTTGTTGTTTGATTTGCCGATGTTAATGACAGCTTTTGAGGTCTTACACTGGATTAAAGTCATTTCAGAGACTAAGCACTGGGTTAGGGGCTGTGAAACCAAGAGATAACATGAAAAGGCCAGGACCAGAAAAGAATTCAGAAGGAAAGTGAAGATGAATTAATAAAACTACAGTACACATTACCAATAAATATAGTTTGGGTCTACTTTCTTCCTGCTGCCCAGATACTTCAAGGTTGTAAGGTGCAAAATGGAAGTTCTAAACAGGGATTCAGGAAGATGTGGGCAAATATATGTGGCAAATTGCTAAAAGCTGTACAAAAAGCAAAAGGCTTTATGGATAAATACATGGAGGAAAGGGCAGCATAACTACAAGGAAGTGAATCCCTCTGTACAAAGCAATGAGCAGGGGAATAAGAAAGGAACTCACTGAATGGGTGAATCAGTGATTTAAACATAGGAAACACAGGGAAGGAATAAATTATCAGCTCCCTACATCACCAGAGAAACTGAAAGATATTTGTGCTGGGACAAAGACTACCTATCATATGGAACAATGTACAACTGGTAGTAAGAAATCTTCTTGATGGCTGTAGATAGAAATACTAAGATAAATTGAAGAACTGAAGGAGGATCTTGCACAACTCGGTAGCTGCATAATAAAGTGGCAAATGAAATTTGATGTAGGTAAGGGCTAAATTTTCCACACAAAAAAATATAAATTTTGATGCTGTATGTGAAATGTTAAAAGCTGATATGACTTTTAGTAGTCAGAAGGAACATTTGTGAGGTTATACAGCAAAAAGTCCATAAAGGTATCAATTTACTATCTATAGCAACTCAAAAGAAAAACAAACTAACTGAAGAAATTATTAGAAAGCAGATAACTTAGGTCACTGTAAATCCAAGGTTTGCCCTTATCTTAGTTATTTTATCCCCTAATCTCTTAAGTCTTTAATATCTTGACATATAGATATTAATACCTAGAGCTTGGGAGCTATGACATGATTGCTTAATACTTGCATTCTGATGAATCCAACTTTTGGCTACTACCTGAACTCAGATGGAACATTTGGGATAAAACAGTATGACTAATTGTATTGTTTTCTCTTATGGTACAGTAGAATAAATAAAATATCACCTGACTTGTTTTTCTGCAGTCCATGAGAAAATTCGTTTCTCTTTAGCATATGTGCTTTTTCTGTTCTTTAGCACTTCATATTCACACACAATAACATTTCATGTCTTGGATTTGGGAACTTTTCTAACAAATGGCCATGTCTGAAAGTTTACTATGTTTTACTCGTCAAATTTTCCCTCAAATCTAGAAGTATTTTATTCTAGTTTGTGGTCATGCAAAAAGTTAAAAAAACCCTATTTTCTTCCCTATTCTCTTGGGTTTTTTTCATTGTTTTTAGCATGATGCTCTTGTTATCTCTATCACACTGAGAGAAAACATCCTTTGAAATGCTCGGCCCTTTGAAAGCAGGATGGGAGGGGGAAGTCAGAAGTTTCATCAGGTATCTGTTGAGACCTGCCTGTTTAGAAAGTGAAGAATACTGACCAAAAAAAAAAGGATTCTTTTCCATAAGGAGTTTTTTGATCCAGTGTACAGCTGGTTTGCTAATAGACATCAGGAAAGCAACACCTATCAATAACATCAGGTTCAGAGCAACAACACTTTTCCTTAGCTGCACTTTTGTGTGTGTGAACAAAGGAATGAAGCAGTCAGGTGTAATATGAATACCAACAGGATTGAGACCCATCTGTCACCTCAGCACACCTTTCATATTAGATGGTTGCAAACACTAGAACCTTTTGCATGCTCTATAAAATCTGTTTCCTGATCTGTTTTCATTTTGTACTCTAAGGCATGAAACCATAATTTCAGACTCGGCAAGTCTGGTCACTTGGAATATATATAAAATGCATGACAGATCAGACTAGTTAAAGCATTAATTATCGGTGCTATTAATTACAGATGTGGTCTCTTCTCCATACCTTTTAATACATCTCTGTTTCTGTGATTGTAATAGTCATTCAGAAATATCAGCTATTCTTAGCAAATTATTTTCAACAATGAAATGAACCATTGAAAATTAGCAATTTATTTGCTTCAGTTATTTATTATTCACCACTTGGGGTATAGCTGGTTTCTACATAATGTGTTATTTTATCATAGATGACTGAAAATGTTTAATATTTAGAATAATTTTTAATTTAGAGAATGGTGATATAGAGTTAGTTCTTATTCTGATTTCTAGCATTTTTCACTTATTTTTATTAACACAAAATTCTTTGAATTATGCAGTTTAAATGCAAATGTAAAAAATCTGGAAGTGCACAGCTCTAAGTGGCAGATAAGTGGTAGGGAACATCACTTCTGAGGAGGTGAGGAGCTATGACTGGGAGAAGTGTGTGTAGGGTAGCCCTTCCACCAAGGGAGTCCTACGTAATGAGAAGAACTCATGTTTTGGACTATGGAGATTTACTTTAATATCTGAGTTTGTATTTTATGTCTGATGGATGTGCACTAGTCCCTGCAATGCTGCTAAATCATACCAAGAATTTATATAAAATGCTGTGCTTGATCTTTTCTTCTACCTTCCCTGTCTTACATTTTCTTTTCCATCATGCTATCATTTACTATATGTGTGTTAAGAAAATGAGGGTTAGACTTACCAGTCCCTTGTTTACTAAATCTGCTAATTTTCTTTGTCTGGAATATGATAAATGCAAGAGTTGGTAGAATATCTGTTGGATTTACAAAAGGGAAGTTTTTTTTTTATTATTTTATTTTGCTGGCACTAGTGTAACAGTGAGCAACACTTCTATAGGCCACCTGGAAAACTAACTTACAGCGTAAGAACTTTTTGGTGATTTGAGAGACATTATGGTAAAGCAAAATGATAAATGATTCCTTGTCTACTGTTGAGGAAAGATAGGAAATAGAGATTACTGTTGGATCATCAGATGCCTTTTGAGAAAAAATCAGTAATTGAAGAAAAAAATCAAAGGAACAAAACCACATGACATTCAGAGGCAAACTAAGGAAATGAGGTCTAAATAAAATTACCACTAAGCAAGTAGTAACTGTACATAATTTATAGACAGCCCAAAGAAGCATAAAAATTGATGTCCTGCAATAGCCATTTTAATCGACAATTTTGAAAGGTTGCTTTGATCTGCATCTTTCATCCATATTCCTATTATTTTGATAGATAGTAATGTTAAAGGTGAATGCCATAGTGAGATTTCATTTGCATATGAAGCAGTCTTGTACTTTTGTCTCCTTTTCAAGCATCCCAGCAATCTAATTTTTTTATTTTAATTTTAATGTTAAATTTATGTGTGCAAAAGCTAATGGGATATTAAGCCATTTTAAAGCTCTGGAATGTGAATACAGAAGATTTTCAGATGTTAATTGAAACTGGCAAGTGCAATCGAATAGCAGAAGGCTATTGTTAAAATTTAAATAGGTCTAATTTAGAGAGAATATTTCTGATAACAAGATAAGTTTGTGTGAGTGACTTTTGCTAGAGACTTGAACAGACCTGTGGCTTGTGGAGAGGAAGCCATATGCAGAGATGTGACAGTCTTCTGCTACTTCTCTTGAGATGTTCCATGTCATAACTGTGAATCTGGGATTAGCTGGGAAATTAGCTTCCACTTTTCTACCAAAATGTGGAGTGAGGGGGCTCCTCCCCCCTGGTAAACCTGGAGCCATGTGCTAACTCACAAAAATAACTGTGAACATTCTCACATCTTTGGCTGGATGTTTTAGTCCTGGGAAGGGTGAGGGAAGAGCACTAGTGGGTCAAACAGAAAACTCAGTGATAATCCTTTCCTTTATTCTTTCAGTATATTGTTTTGTTTTGGTTTTTTTGTTTGTGTTTTTTTTTTTTCCCTGTGTTTTCATGGGAACTACTATGCTGTGGCTTCCAATGTCTTTATAGTGAGGACTCTGAGACAGGTGTCAGAAACTCATTGCAATGTAAATTTTCAAACCCCACTATATGCAGTTTATAAGTAATTGTGTCCATCTCACTGAAAATTACCAATCCATGCCCAATTAGCACAAGATTGATATTTTTTAAAATTGTATTTATTTTTAAAGCTTGGAAAGCTCTAAAAGAGGAAGCAACAGCAGCAAAGTTTACTATTTGTTATGTGCAGATACACATTAAATTATGCATAAACATGCAATTTCTAGTACAGTTGTGTTCTCCATTTGCAATCTGGAGGCTTCATTTATGCACTGAAAAACACAGCAATCGGGTGGGTGACTGCACAGAAATATTAGAATGAAAAGATGGGTGAATCTGAGAGGTGCTGTAGGGAAATACATATTATAAAATAAATGTGACCATTTTAATATTTCCACCTACTCTCCTTATGGTGATGCCATGTGGTCCTTTTCCTCATTTTTTTTGGCCTTCATACTTTCTTGAGAGGAGGAGTATCTGGGAGGATAAAACTGTAAAAAAACCCAATTTGTCAGGCTGTCCCCTGCAAGCTCTACTTCCTGCAAACACTTTGGGTAGAAGGTTAACTTTCAAATCTTTATGCCCCTTGAGCATTGCACCTTTTAATTTATGTCCTACAAAACTCACTAAATTTTATTTCTCTTATTTATCCACTTAATCAGAAATGGTATTAAAGTGCTAAAAAAAGCAGGAATGGCCTTCAAAATGTAAACAAAGAGCAACTTTTCAGCAGGACCTTCTCTTGTAGAAAGGAAGTAGTTGGTTCTGCAGGTACTGCCAGTGGCTGTGATGGAGGCAGGTTTTTACCCCCTTGCCTAAAGGAGACCTATTGCCTTCCTTTCATGAATGTGCAATACTGAGTACTCTATCTGCATCTTCAAGTTTTTCAGCAAGGGAGTTTCCAAACATTTGCCAGGATTTCCCAATGTTTCCACAAATTTGCAGAAGTTTATGGGAAAAAGTTTAAGCAACCTTTTGTTTTCTCCTTGTACTGACTGTTAGTAAAAGATGATCACTACCAAAACATTGCAAATTCTGCCATCTGCCTTTTATACTGTTAACTGAAATATTTTGGCTGTAAAACTATAGTCTGGCTCACAGAATCCAATATTAAAATATCAGCAGATGAAACAGAACGATATTGAGGAGAGTGTTAGGAAGGAAAGAAAAGAAGTTTCTCGGGGAGGGGAGAAGAGAAAACCAAAGGAACACAAATTAAATGGCACGTGAAGGAAAGGAGTCACAACTTATATATTCTCAGAATGAAGCAATTTTGAATGAGAACAGCAATCAGCTGAAGTAAATAGAGCAGGAAAGTAAATCTGCCCCAGCAGATAGAAATGCCTGTATTTTATTTGCCAAAGTTATTTTTCTACAGTAAAAGGGAATCAGGAAATGTGACTTACGGAAACCATACTGTCATGCTTCCTTCTTTTGGTTTGTTTTTTTTTTCCACCTCCAACTAGTTTTCACTCTTCTCATCTTTTCTCTGGAGGTAAATGGGTCATGACTTCTCTGCTGTGGCTCCTCTCCTTCTGCTTTTTTTATTCAAACAACCCCAACCACACTGTCATTTTGAGTTCAGGGTATCTCAGCAGTATCTTTGGGAGATTGATAGTAGGGGAGAACAAAAGGAAAAGAACATTATGTAACATTAATGTACATAATGATCATAATGTAATATTAATCCACATGGCAACTGTAGGCTTCAAACCTCAGCATCAGAACTCTGAATTTTGGCCATATAAACCATATAGTTTGCAGGATAAATTATGGTCTATATCTAAAATCAAGATTAAATAGCAACTATATCAGAAATGTTTTCTTAGCACAAAGCAACTAAAAATATTAATCTCCGACTGCAGAAAAGTCAATTTGAGCCCATCTCTAAGAGCAAAGTTACTCAGTTTAACATTTTTAAAGGGGAAGAAACCCCTGTGTTCCTCTTTGCTGATACCTGCTGTTTTATAGTCTGTTCTGAAAAGCTTTCAGAAGCGTTTCAGAACAGAAATTTGATAAGAAAAAACAGAACAGAATTTCATAAAACAAATTTATGGGTTCCATAACTATGCTTTCTACTTATGTTCTGATTGTTCCTCTCCCCTTTCATGGTTCTTGTCCTTTTTCAGATGAAGTACATGTGCTTAAAATTATGGGCATAGGTTGAAAGATGCACTTTGTTCGAATCTATATATTAACAGTTTTATATGGTATTGGGTTAAAAATTGAAAGGGACAACTAATTTCATTTAAATACAAAGAAAAGGTAGAGAAAACTAGAGAAAAGGTGAACACATTTGCACCACCCTTAAACCAACTGTGGATCTTAAGAAAAATTGCATAGTGTTTTTGAATTTAATGGAGACCTAAATAAACTGTAGTTAACAAAATAGCTGTGTTTAGGCAGAAACTGCCCTTACTTTCTAGAAACACAAACTGTACATTGCTGGGTTTTAGGTATTAAACTACTGAAATTTATTGGTACTGTTCCTTGTTTAGTGTACTTACACTAAATTATATGGAGCACTGGAATTGGTTCAGTTCTTAGTACTGTCTAGCAGTTTATATTCAGTATTATTCCCCAGTCGCACAAATGATTGCTATCTTGAATAATGTGATGGGAAAAGAATGGTTTGGGTTGGAAGGGCCCTTTGAACATCATGAAGTTCCAACCCTCCTGCCATGCACAGAAACCTTCCACTAGAGCACATTGCTCAGGGCTCCATTCAGCATGGCCTTGAACCTGGCCAGGGATGGGGCATCCACATCTTCTCTGGGAAATCTGTTCCAGTGCCTCACCATCCACTCGGTAAAGAATTACTTCCCAATATTTAAACCAAGCATATTTAACTTTAAAACCATTCCTCCTCATCCAACCACTGCATGCCCTCGTAGAATGACCCTCTCCAGCCTTCTTGTGGGCCCCCTTAAGTACTTGAAGATGCTGTAAGTTCTCCTCTGAGTCTTCTGTTCTCTAGTCTTAAGGATCCTGTTTCTCTAAGACTTTCCTTGTAGGAGAGGGGAGATGCTTCACTCACCTGTTTATCTTCAGGGCTCTCATTCCTATATGTGTATATATATATGTGTGTGTGTGAATATATGTATATGTAATGAAGACATAAATTAAAAATGTGAATGTTGGTCAGCTCCTTCAGTGACTTTCTTCTATGCTCTTTATCAGCACTAGTGTTAGGAAGTCACTCACAAAGTTGGTGAAACCATCAACTTTCCTTATATATGCTAATAATATAATCTTTTATATTCTCTTGCATTAGTGTAAGACTGCGTCCACTTTGTCAGCTAAGAAATGTGATCTTTTTAGCATGTACCACAATACTATTTAGGTGGCATTACAAGGATTTTGTGGCAGAGAGAAAATGTGGGAATCCTCTGACACTGTGAAGTAAAATACCTGGAACTGCCAGAACCTGTATGAAAAATTCATATGCAGTATGTAAATGATGCTGGAGAAATGAAGTTGGATTAGCAGACTTAAGGGGAATTATAATGAAATCAAGGGAAAGCTAACGCCTTAGGGACTTTTTTTTTTCCTAAAAAAATCATTGCAGCCACGCTCTTTTGTGCTGATACCACTCATTTGAACATTTCAGTGTTCAGTAAAATATCTTTTAATAATGTTGAAAAGTAGATTTTTTTTTCCAGCAGATGTATTCAAGTAAAAGTAATGGTATGCTTATAGGAATGTTTCTTTGAAATGTTAATTTGATCTATATGATCTAATTTGAAGTGTTAATTAACATGAGTGAATTTTGGCCGAGACCTTGTACAGATTACAGTTAGCAGATCAGGTTTCACCTGGCAAATTAAAATGAAGACAATTGTTTTGTTTCCTTCAGTGCTACTAGAGTCCCTTTACATCTGTCAAGTACAGCCCTGGAGATTTATTAATCAGAAAGAACATTAGTAGTATACTCAAGTGGAAAGTGTAATTCAAGGATTTAAATTTTAATTTTCAGATTATTTTGTAGATTAATGTTATTAATATGAAAAAATAAAAGCTTTCGGTAATAATTTGTTATGGTTTTCAGTCTGTAAGGCAAAGAATGTCTGGCATTTTTTTTTACTAACAAGCTCTAGGCAGTGAGGTTAAATTAAACTGGTTTTACAGTTTAGTATATGGCTTACTGCAGTGAGACTAATTATGAAATTATTTTTCTGGCCTTGTGGCTGGGTCTATGTAACCATGCGGTCCAATGCAGTTTCAGAAGTAATATCACTAGAACAAGAATTTAACTTCTGAGATAAAGTCTGACTTATATTTTGTAGTATAAATCTTTTTCTTGTGTCTTCTGCTGTTTGACTCCCTGATATTTTCTCTACTATTTTATTTGTTTTTAAATACTGATGGATAACCTGAAATGTAAGAAATGGGCAATTTATTCTGCGTGTTTCCACAAGTATGATTTTATAGGATAGAAAAACAAATTAATACTGTTTCATAGGAGAACCACTACAGTTTTTTTCCAAGAATGTAAAAGATCTCCATCTTTAACCACAAATATTAGGTAACAATTACATGACGCAACAGCTATTGAATAGATGCAGGAACCTATATTTTTCTAAGATGAATTTTTGTTTGCTTTTAGTGAATCAGAGTGGCTTTTTAAAGATACTAGAAGGCTGAGGTTACCTTACTGCTTTGTTTTAATTTTAATGATAATGCACTTTGTGTCTTTGAGGCTATTTAAGGGAAAATTACTTTGTTGCAGCATCCATGATAGAGTCAATGCATACTGAGAAGGAGGTCGGTTTCCTACCTTGCATTAAATGCAGCTTGGCAGTGTTAAAAAAAAAAAGCCAATATAATTGATGAAACTTTGATGCTTGTTGTTTGGTTCAGAATTTTTGGGCTGGTTTTTTTTTTTGGTTTTTTGTCTGTGTGGTTTTGGTTTTTTTTTTAATGTTTTTTGTTTGTTTGGGATATTTTGCTAGAAAATATTAATAGATATGATGGAAAACATGACCTGATAAAAGCCTAAGATCTCAGCTGGTAGCTTTGCAGGAACAGGTGAGCCACTTCATCCTCCTGAACAGGTCCTCCTGAACTGCTACATAGTGAAGGAGGCAGTACTACTAGCTTTCAAAATAGGTTTTTTTTGTTACTCACAGTAATTAGGGATTTCCTTCAGATTCAAAGTTCTAAATTTCTACAGTTGCATGAGAATCACAGCAGGAAGTTGAAATGGAAGCCAGTTTCTAGTTCTCTTGATGGCAGATATTAGAATGATAGCTGAAAGGAAGAAAGTCCAAATTTTAGCCATTAAAAAAAACTCATTATTTAAACAATTCATGATTATTTTAGAACTTGACTGATGAACTCTGAACTTCTTGAGGTGACAGCAGAGTGCAGGTGCTTCTTTTCCTGTCCTAGGTGAGTGATGGTTTCTGCCTGAAGCTACTACCTGCAAAGTGACTGTTTATATAAATCTTTGGTCTAACTCAGAAAACACAATGCCAGCTGTACTTAAGGGACTTGTTTCTCTTTAAATAAATAAACAACCCCAAGTATAATACAGTCCCTCTCTTTTACACCTCTCTTCTTCAGCTGCATTGTGACCTTCTTAGGGCTTCCAATGCAGGAAGTGTACAAGAGCTTATTATTTCATAACCTTGTGAGTACCGAGTTTTGCATTGTTTTTTAATTAACATTTTAATTGCTCATCAAAGTAATTGAAAACTGTGTTGGAAAATTTGTTCATTTACTAATCCCTTTGGTACCAGTTAACACTAAGCTTTTTTCAAGGTCAAATGCGCTCTCATGGTGGTGGTAACTTCCTTTGCTGACATGATGCCAAAGGCTTGGTGGGTAGAGATGTTTTTACCATGCCTTGCAATCTGTCTCTGTCTGTGGTGGGGGAACAAAGGTATTATTCTGTGCATAGCTGCTTAGGCAACGTTTGCTCTGAGATGTATTGCCTTATTGCTTCTCAAAGCCAGCCTTCACTGGTTGTAAGCACACAAGATGGGCCTTAAGAGATCAATTCTGGTAGGGACAGTTCCATTTATGACAGTACTCTTGGGCTGTGCATGCACTCAGGGATGCTCATCCCATTGCTGAAATACGATCACTGGAATCTAAGCTCAGGCTCAGTTCCTGGAACTGTCTAGGGAAGACATTGAACAGGCAAGGATTCAAGCAGGCGGGGTCATATTAAGCTGGAAGATCTACTAAGAGGCTATGAAATAATTGTTTAGATATAGTTTAAACAAGCTCTGTGAGTCTTCACTAATTCTTACAGGAAGCAATGAAATGACCTCCCTAATCAGTTTGTCCTGTCTTTTTCTTTGAATCTGCTTTGGAAAACCCTGCTTTGTCTTCTGGCCTCAAGTTTTATGTTTTATCTTGCAATGAACTTGCCCTTCTTCAGCTAGAGATCTCTGCTGGGAGGACTCCGCAGGTTGTTGACAGGGAGCACAGAAAGAATATTGAAATATTTTCGCTTCAAATCTACAGTTTCAACTAATTTACATGATGAATTATTTTGCCTTCCCACTTGTGCAAAGGCAACAGTGATTATTGTTGTATGGTCTAAAATTTGGTGTGTGAAATATTCTGTAAATGTCTTTTTTTCTACATAATTCCCTCAAATTTCCATTTTGTTCATTGATTTTGAAGGAGATTTGGGCATCAGAATCTTCATAAACTGTATTATATGTCTTTGTGCAATACCAAGCAATGCAATTTACAAGTTTTCTCCCTGGTTTTTAATTTTTTACTGAAAATGCTTTGTTTTGAAATGTCAGTACCCTCCTTGTCTGAGGAATTAAAACGTAATGTATTGGAGCAAAAGTTTTTAATTTCAGAAATAGGTTTCTGTCCTAATTTATGTCCTAATTTTTTTACAAAATTTGTGGATTTTTTTCAAAGAACAGTTGCATAATTATACCAGAAATCACATGTGGAACAAATCCAGTTCTTGACAAACTTAAGTGTCTTTTCTCCAATCCAGACCCTCTGTGTGAATTTAAGATGGATTTTTTTTTTCTTTTACCCACTGATACTGCATGAAAAATTACTTAGATAAATTCTGTATTTGAAGGTATTGTCAATTCAGTGACAATTTATTTTGATTTTTCACAGCTAGTAATGGTCACAGTGCTTGATAAAGTTAATGTATGTTTTAAGTCTATATAAGCCCATGTTAAGGATTTATTTTTGCATCCATGTTAAGAGATACACCTTAATCTTTTCTATCAGCCAGTTTGTGAAGCAAAAGTATATTGAAAATTGAGCAAGGAGAAAAAAAATCATTGAAGTAACTTTGAACCTTCAAAGTGCCTCTGGTCACAAAACATCCTAAGTCTTACAAAAAGCCCATTTTACTTTGTGCTTATTGGTAAATTAGGATAAATTGCTAGCTGAGCTTGCAGTTGATGAGTAATTGTCACTGGAAAGGCTTAAGATGGGAAAGTACACTGGTTATTGCCTAGGAAGTGTCTGCTGTTTGAAATGAAAATAAAACAGCTAGAGACTGACCCATTGAAACACTTCATACTTTTCATTGCTAGCAGGAGATCCTCGGTGAGGCAGATCAAATGTAATTATTGAGAGAACATAAAGCAAACATCTTTGTTTGCCCTGTTGTAATGAGGACAGCTCAGCAGGATTGGTCCTGAGTGTGCTGGCTTCTGACTGGGGTACAGGCTTGTACACTGCAGAGTTGGCAGGGGTCTTAGTTGTTTAATTACATGGAGTAATTTTTGCTTTTGCAAGCACTAGTAACTTTCTTTTGAAAAGAGGCAGGAGCTTGCAATACTTAATACACACACTTCATGTCCTGAAGGTGCTTTTCAATTATTAAGCAATTAGTGTAAATGCCACTTGGGTGTAGTTCTACCCCTTCATATGTATGTTTTAGTGACAGATAAAACCTAAATCTGATCTTGACTCGAATTTTGATGTTTGAGTCTTGGCTACCAATTCTTGTACCATTCTTTTTCTTTTACAAGTACTAATTTGAGTATTGTTTAAACTGCTAGGAAGGAAAGAGTACTTGTACTTCTTCATTTTAGGTGAGAATGTTCATTTCTTAAAGGTATGTTAGTTTCATCTCTAAAAAGTCTTCTACAGCTAAAGAGAACAAAAAGGATCTTTTATCAGGTGACCATGAGCAGAAGTCTAATAGAGAGGTCTGAGTTGTTCTCCGAATATTTCCTTGCTCACTGTGGATTATGTAGGACCCTGTCAAGGGAGACAAGTCTCCCAACTTCATTATCTAATATTGGTCAACATTAATATGCTCTTCTGTCCTCCTGAAAATGCAGGATTTGAGTTTCTTATAAGAAAAAGCTTTGGCAATGAACCTCTATATACGTAAAAGACTAGGAGTTTGAAATATGAAAACAGTAAGCTATAATGTCAATAATATATAAACAACATGTCTAGAAAAGTAACTCACCTTGCACTACAGTAGATAACATTTCTTCATGATCAGATTTGTGTATCCAAAGAATTTAATACTGACCAGCACTGGAACTGCAAAGGTTTTATTAGTGATACAATAATAGTGGGACACCCACATTTTATATTAATATATGCTCAAAATCAGAATTTACTAAGGTTTCTCAGTGTGGAATATATTTAGCCACAAACAACACTTTAAAGTTACAGACAATCTTGAATTATTTTCCCGATGGGAAATCACAACAAATGAGCATTGTTTTCTTTCATTTCCAATTCAAAATGTAAAACTGAGTATCTTGTTTCTTAAGGAATTTTTGATAATTTCAAAAGATGTTAGTGCATACAGTTCAAATAATATTGATTATGTCATAGTTCAAAACAAAGGATATATTAGGGATTAATATTTGCCTCATCAAAGCAATATTTTGACATTATTGAAATTAAATGGGAATGTATAATGGCTAATGGTGATATTGCTCTCTATGAAACTGTCCACAACATTCCTGCAAAATGCTGCTTTTTCTCATGGAAAACTGTTTTCCTAGTTTTTACCAATTGTTATAGGAAAGTATTGATCTCGTACATATCCATAATTTGGACTGCATGGACTACAATAACTTTTTCCTGAACACATGGAGCATTACCTTTTAAATTCATAATTGGTTGTAATTTTCATTTTTTTCCACTTGAATAAAAACATACTTGGGTCAAATGTGGCTGAAGTTAGGAAAAAGAGTAGGAAAAATTGGATGGCTTCTCATTTCCTCAGATTAATCTGAAATATTAAAAAATGATCCCCTCATTAAGTAAAATTACATTTCACTGTGATAAGATTGATTGCAAGTGGGTCATTTATTGAACTGCAATACACATTTAAGCACCGTGCCTTGTGTCTGAACCTGGCCTGAATGTGCCACAGTTCCACGGTTTGCACTTCTTTTTAAAGTCCCTCAAAACAAACAGTCCTTGTGTCCCAGATGGTCAGTATCAGTTTTATTTAACCTTACTAATTTATTCTTCCTCTTCTGTGTTGTCTTTTTTGTGACTACAAGTGCCAGTCAGAATCCTTAATCCCTCCAGAATGGTTGTGACTGCACTTTCAGTTTTACTGAGCTTGGGATCAAGTCCCTGTGATAGGAAAATATTTTTGCAGAGCTGTCTTTCTGCATGTAAATCATGCTGTTCCTTTCTTTGGTTTACATTCTTCAGAGATGTAGTTTTCTCACATGACTGATTCTGGGTGTGCAAAGCAACCAAATATACAGATCTGTTTTCTTTATGGTTGTGTTACTATTGTCTTCCTCTATTCACTCAAATGGAATAGGAAGGAAAATCTTACAAGAGCTTAGCAGTAACAAAAAGTGTATTAAGATATGAAAATATCAATATATCAATGTTAAGATAACATACTTTTATTTTTCCTGTAAGGAAAGGATGAAGAAGATTAATAGTTCTGTTACAATATACAGTATGGTTGTGTGTTGATTCACCATGGGCATAAGCTTCTACTTATTTGTTTCCAAACTTGTTTGTTTTTTTGGTCCAAGTTCAGTTTGAGAATTTAGGGATTTTTTGACCAATCCAGAAACTTGACTTTTCTAGTCTGATAGAATATTTTCTCCTCATTTGCATAGTCTATGTACATGTGCCTTAAGCAGTAGTGACTAACATGTGACACATGCTTGGCACATGCTTCTTCAAGCAGAGAAAGATGAAAAACCTTTTTTGTGGCTTGTTTCTTCACTGTCTGGTTTTGTATATAGCAGAATGCAGGACACACCTATAAACTGGGATGTTTCACAGCTTGTGAACTTTGGACTAATACTTTGTGGATGTAGGGTGTTAGAGACTTTATAGTTTATTTTGGGGATTTATTTTTATTTTATTTTTAACATACATACAATGATTAATGGAGATTGCTGTGGAGAGGAATTTTCAATAGAAGCCTGCCAATGTTGTACTCATATTTTTACTAGTTACTCATATTTCACTTTAGTCACTGAATTGTTGCCTATTCTCCCTTTCTTTATGTCAGGGAGGGATAGGGAAGGGTGGGTATAAGTACCCTCCTGACAGGTAGTAGAAATGAGAGTTTGACTGTTAGAGTAGTTGTTGTTTAATGCATTGGATCAAAAATGTTTGTATTGATGGGATCTTCAAATTATTTGATGTGCTTTAAAACCAAGGATGACCTCATAAAAAAAGCATGTAGGACACTATACATGGTATGTCTAAATATGGCAATAGGATGAAATACACAACAAAACTGTTGAGTGAGGAGTATTTTTCCAATTAAATTTCATAGAATCATGAGGGTTGAAAAATACCTCTAAGATCATCTATTGACCATTAACCACATCATCCAACCATTAACCTGACTGCCAGCTCTTCTGCTAAACCATGTCCCTAAGCACCATACCTAGATATTTTTTTCCACTCTTCCAAGTAAAGTGGTTCCACCACTTCCCTGGAAAGTCTGTCCTAATGCTAAATCATCCTTTCAGTGAAGATTTTTTTCCTAATATGCAATCCAAGTATCTTTTAGCAAAATTTGAGGCTATTTGCTCTTGTCCTGCCACTCGTTACCTGTGAGAGGAGACCAAGCCCCAGCTCACAACAGCTTCCTTTCAGGTCCTGGTAGGGAGTAATAAGGTCTCTGTTAAGGAAACTTCTCTGCCCCATCGTCCAGGAGCCACTCTGGCAGTCACCAGAGTCACTTACCCTACCTGAGCTGGAGCAGTCACAGCTGCACACCCCACACTCACACAGTTGCACCAGATTTCCTTAGGACTCGAGCACTGCCCTGGTTCTGCTGGCCACACACTGCTGGCTCATGTTCAGTCTGCTGCCAGTCTCTCCTCCCTCCCTCCTTTGTCCCTCCTTTCCTTCTTTCTTCATTATTGTTTCATCATCATTATAATTTCATTATTATTTACTATCTACTTTTATATATTTGTTTATACACCTCTTAACAGTGGATCAGTTATGTGATCATTTGATCTGGCCTCTTGATCCCTATAGCAGTGGGTGTATTTGTGAGTAATTAGAGTTGGTGCCTGTGAGACCTCATCTACTGTGAGCACAATATTAGGAAAAGTATAAACTGCTGCTGTACATTATGTAGTTGTATTGCACAGAAAGTTTTATTTTTCAACTTTTTACTTTCTCTCATTACCCTCAAAATGGCAATTTCTTTTTTCTGTGAGTTTTTTTTCTGGCTTTTGATTTATACTCGATATTAAATTTATCATAGTTATTAGCTACTAGGTGTTTTGCTTTTCCTTTATAACATTGTTTGACTGTCCTTTTATTGAGGCAAAAGAAGTGATAAAGCAAGGATAAAATAAATACATCAAGATTTTTTTTTTTGGTTCATTTTATCATCTGATGACTACAGACCATGGTTTCAGCAATGGGGAGGCGACTGAATTTACCCCCTTCTGGATTGTGAAAGGAGATGTGTGTTGGTTTTCCATCAGAAGGAGGTTGCAGTGTGTAGACAGAAAAAGAGCAGCAAGATTCTTCACTGGTGTTCACAACAGCTAGGGGAGCAGAATTTCAGGATATTAGAGCACATTTAGCAGGCAGTGTAGGCAAAGGCTCTATGTGCTTCAGCCTCTAGACATAGTAAAGTATGACTAAACCCAGTAAACATATTAAACAGTATTTTTAAAATACTGTCTCAGCCTTAATGTCTTTGGTGTAAGTAAACCATGATAATCCTGGAAAAAAATAAAGATATGAAAGGAAAAAGGAGAGGATATATTCTAGGAAACAGTTGTTTTGCATGATGTCTGTCCTCCTCTCAAACAGCTAATAGGGAGGAATGGAAGTTAAAAAATTATTATACTTTTAACCAATAATCAGGAAATAAGAAACTTTGTAATTTTTTTATTGAGTTGGTTTTCTGCAAGATGAAGCAGTTTCTTTTTCCAGAGACTCGGAGAAACAAACATTTCACCAGTTTTAAACAATTTTGCATTTCCTCCTGGCTGATCTTTTATGGTTTTTCTTCTCTGACTCATGCCAAGAGCTATTTCAGCTTGACATGCTGCAAGTATATTTTCTGTCTATAATGAAATGGAGAAATATGAATGATGGATGTGCAGTAGGCTTGCTCACTCCTCTATGCCTTGCTATTGATAAGTAAGCTGGGGTAGCCAGAAATGAACTTGCATTTACTTCAAAGCCATCTGGGCTCCCTTCATTCAACTTGTCTGTAGCACTGTGGGTGTCCTCTTGTCCTTGCAGTGATTCATACCTCTCACTGCAGAGGATTTCTACTTTTCTCTTTACCTCAGACCTTGTAAATAAGTCAAATGAATCAGGTCAGTTTTTACATGGCATCTTTTAAATGTATGATCTTTCCTCTTTTGCAGACAGCTGGAGCACTTCATGATAGCTCTATTAACTTTAGGAGCATGTATTAACTTTTTACTGGATTTCTGTAGTGCATACATACTGATATTGCTGTAGCCAGACTCTAATCTCAGTTTAAAAGTGTAAAGTGAGAGTGGTGTTTGCTTACACCATACAGACTCTTTTGTAACCTTGCTAGTTAACATCAGTAGCATTTCACATAGTGAGGAACTTGCTGACAGTAAGAGTTACAGCTCAGACTTGTCAGCTTCTCCATGAATAATATCTTTCTGATTTTATATTGTGCATTTCACATGTCCATACTGATTCCTTGGATTTTGCATCCATGGTTAAGTGTCCTCTGCCACTATTATACAGCATTCTAGCTTTGAGCTCATTATCTGGTTCCTGTTAGAGGAGGCTGATGATAAGGTTATGAACACTCTCCCACTTCTGACTAATGTCAGTTCAGTTTGGGTGGTAGGTTTGTCATTGCCTGCCAATTTAGCTTTCAGATATGTGTGGAATTCTTTTTTCACAAAACAAAGATGAAGCTTACCAAAAAGTTCCTGCACCTTATCCATCCTTTTGTTTTAGCAAATTAATTTCAAGTCTTTTTAAGGTCTCACTTAACTTTTGAATGCTTGAAATAGACAACTCTGTAATATTTTCCCTCCTATTTGAGTTAAATTACACATTTGTGAAAGCAGTCAGGACAAGTAAAACTCAGTCATGTCAAGGAAATAGAAATAGTCTAATGGATAGGGAAAATGGGTCTAAATCCTGGCCTGGTCTTTAACCCTGTAGGAAGATAAAAGGTTTGCTGTTGCATCAAATGAGGCATTGGGAAATCATGAAAGGAACTTGTGAAACCCATGGATTCTGTAGCATGCAATTGGAAATCCCCACTTATATCTCCATGCATTTGGCAGAAATCTTAAAACCAAAAACTCCCCCCTTCCCCTTACGAATACTGTTTTGGCCACCTGAAGATGTTGCTGCTTGAGCTTTGGTTCAGCATTAGTGTTTATTTTAGCAAACATTAGATCTGAAAAAATATCTTGAGCAAGCTAACTAGAAGTTCTCCATGTCTCCAGTCACACACAGTCTTCAAAATGAGAATGTTATGCGCTAGTTATTTTATATAGCTGCTGGGTTTTTAAGATACATTAACAATCTACAGTTCCCAGTAGGAGTACATTCGGTTTATAGTATTTTCTTACATTTCTGTACTGATTCTGTAGCTTTCCATAATTTATTTTACTTTGTGCCTTCACATTCTATTACAGATAATTAAAAAAAAAAAAAAAGATTGCTAGAAAATTAATCTTCAGAAGCTGAATTGTGTGCATTGAATGGGCCCATAGTTATGGGCTAGCTGATATCCAGTAAATTCTCAGTTTCTAATTTTGACCCCGACAGTGTTTGCAGCCAGCAGCTGTGGTAGGAACATAGTAAATCTAAAACTGTACAATCCATTCTTTTTGTTACAATATTTATTATTTTTAAATCTACAAGTGGCTTGAATCTTGAGCATTGAGATTATCTTTTCTCTCTATTGTAATTAACAATATCTTCTCAATTAAATTGTGAGTTGCTAACTGCTTAGGATGATCTTATCCCATTAAAAACTTGAAATATTTAAAATTACATGTAAGAATGTCCATAATGTGGTTCTAGGAGGAGAAATAATTTTGAAGTAAATCCTACTTTAAATAGAAGATGCTGGCTATTTGTAGGTATAAGAGACTAAAGTTATTAATGTAAAACTTCAGGCTATTGGATATGTATTTTTCCGTATTCTTCTCTGATTTTTAAAGTGCATTGTTGCCTTTCTTCTTTCTTGCTGAAAATGTTAATATTCAACACATAATATGCTATTAAGACTCCCTAAGTATTAGAAATACTAGAAATTAGAAGTCTCATCCTTATGTTGAGTTTTTTTTGGTGGGATTCTCTAATGTAATTTATACATAATTGTTACTGAGGGGAGACCCCATTGGGCTCTACAGTATCCTCTGTCACCAAACCTGACTGAGTCCAAGAAGTGCTTGGACAATTTTCTCAGGCACAGGGTGTGATTTTTGGGGCTGCCCTGTGCAGGGCCAGGAGCTGGACTTCATGATCCTTTTGAGTGCCTTCCAACTCAGGATATTCTGTGATTACACTCTATTAGATGATAGGGATGTCTTTATTGACATGAGCTGGTCCTATCAAGTGAACTTTAGGGTTATAAAAATGCAATAGCTTGAAAAAAATGCTCCAGTAAACATCTGAACTTGAAAATTAGAAACCACATCTTGATGGAGAAGTGCTGAGTAATTAGTCTTTTCCAGTCTTGAAAGTAGTTCAGTCCTGAAATTGTTTTCAAGACTGCTGAAAATTCATGAAAAAAGAAATACTTTGGGATGAAACCACCTTGTGTTTTGGTTACTGATTTGATTTTGGATTGCAGTAGAGAAGCCCACGGTAGATTTTACTGGAGATTTGTGTGTCTGGGAAAAAGGGAAGTGAAGCCACGTTTGACATACTGTTTTCATATCCTGGCTAGCGTCATTGAAAATTAGCATAGTTGTTTTACCACTTTAATGTAGAATTTATCATTTCATGTTAGAACATATATAGAAAAAATGTATGGGTGAGAATCACAAATAAATCTTTTATTATTATGAGAGCATGTATGTATCATCTAGACTTTTCTAGATGATTTCATCTAGTGAAATCCTAATTTTGAGCTACTTCTTGTATGCATAGTGTCTGCAAGTCCTTTTTATGGGAGAACAATGAATGGCCTAATGAATAGACAGTTTGCTTGAGTCTTCCTTCCTTGTCTTTACAAGTGAGTTGGTACTTGGCTGCTTCACTTGCAGAAAATGTCCAGCTTGCGGGTTTTTTTGTGGGTTTTTTTCTGTTTTTTAAAATTTTTTTTTTTGTATATTGTATTGCCATTTGCAGCAGCTTACAGAGCAGCCCCAAAAGAGGTTGTTCTTGATGGCTGAATGTAATGACATACCTTATAAAAGAAATAGGAACAGTTCTTTCTGCTGCTTGATTAAATACGTATTATTTAATGTCTTTTAAGCTAAAATTTTCTGAAGAGCCATTAAATGGTGTAGCTGAATGATGAATTTTCAAAGCACAAGCTTCTCTTCAGCTTAATCATAAGATCTCTGATATTTTAATTATGTTTTAAGGCCTCTGGAAATGACAAGGTTGATATGAAAAAATAACATGCAATCACAAAATAACTGCATGTTATGTTTTTCAAAACACTGAGGTAGCTACATAATAATTAGTTTTGGAGCTATTAAATGAAAATGCACAGCAGTATTCAGGAATATGTGATTACCCAGAGGATTTCTTTATTAAATCTCTACTTTGTATTAAACAATAGGTGTCCCACTTCCTTCCTTTATGCAATACCTTGTGTTAGATGATGTTGAAGTGTTTTCCAAATTTGGTTAAATTAATTGCTGGGGCAAATTGTCTCAAAGCAAAGGTGTGATATCAATGACTAAGCATGGACATTAGTTATGACTGAGTGATGCTGTACAATAGGAGGGTGGACAAAGAGGAGTACTGCTTTATGAGAAGGAGATTTCAGTGTGAAGAGAGATGCACTTGAACACTGGCATTGTCAAGTCTGAATTCCACATTTGAATCTTATGGTCTGAAATCAATCAAGAAGTTTTTATCTCTTTTACAAACATTAGGTAATTTTTATAAGTTATTAATGAATTGAAAAAAATTACTATTTTTATGAATAGCCATTGAACAGTTTAACATTTTCTTCTAAATTATAATCCTAATTTTGTTTCTTATTTACTTTGTTGTAGTACACCAGTATTTTAAGAGTTACTCTAAAGATCTTCCATTCTCTACTCCCCTCCCCACAAAAAGTCATCAGAACTCAAAGCAGGACACTTACTTGCTTAAGGACAAATACACTGGGGGAAGTTTCAGCTGCCAAGCAACAAGTTTGCAAAAAGGATATTTGATTCCAGACAGGTTCAACATCTGAGTAGCAAAAGGTTTGCAGTAAAGCCAACAAACCAAGGAAGAGATAAGTTTGCATCTAAAAACTCAGCTTTTACATCAATGCTTCCTTTCCTTTATTATTACTATTATAATAATAATAACAGCAGCAACAATAATAACAACAATAATAGTTATGATTATGTGAATCTGGCATCTGTTTTACAAAACATTGAATCACCTGTGGGAACTGCAAGGACAATAATGGATTGACTGGATCTGGATGTGAATAGTAATATGTAGTAGAGATGGAGTGCATGCAAAATAGGCACACAAAGACACAGAGCTTTCTCAGGCAATTGTGCTTTACCATGTGTAGTGAGTCAATAGAGATGTTTAATAATTAATAATATCAGAAAGAGGAACATTCACAGCACAGTAAATTTTAAAAAGGCCAACTGTAAAGCAGTTGGATAAGACCGTTTATACCTAGGGTGCCTAAAGGTAGGAAGAGAGTTAAATCAGTCTACCAGATGTACCAGGTGGAAGTAATAGTTGATGGCAAACATGACAGGATTGCATTTGCTCTGGCTGATGCTTTGAGGACTGCAAAGTATTCCAGCAAACATAGTTAAATGGTCATACTCTGTATTGAAAAAAATGCACTGAAACTTGTTTTAGAAGCATCTTTTGAACATAGAGCCCTGAGAATTTTTTTCTGTGACTGAATTGTCCATTGTCATTAAATCTTCCAGGTGTAGAAGGCCTTGGGTTTTCCTTGAAGAGCTTATGTAGGAAAAATTACAGGATTTGAAAATGAGAACTTGGTTGCTTGTCTTCACCAAAACACAGAGCAAATAATTTATCTCGAAGGAACTGAAGAGCTAGAAAATATTTAAGAAACCAGATATTCTAGAGATCGTTGCTAACAAAGAATATATAATGTATCACCATAGTGGCTGACAGCCTGAAAGTGAAAGATAATTAAAAATGCTTCTTGAATTACAGGTTTTGTTATAAATGGCAGAGTTAGCAGGAAGATTAATTGTTCTTGGCAGCAGCTGAATTTTTAGCCATTTTTGAAGGAAGCACAGAAGTATTTCTAGTCTTATACATTACTATGACTGTTGAGAACATTTTTACCATTCTCTGAGGCTGAGAAAATGGACAAACAGTGTATATATGATTTTCAAATGCAATAATAAGTCATGGATGCAATTTTCTAAGCTATATGTTTACTATGAACATTTGAAGGTTCATTCCGATTTTAGGAAAAAATATTCTATTTGGTAATTGAAGTCTTAAAAAAAAGCATCCTTTTCTATTCATTCAGGAATTGAGACATATAATACAGGATATTTTTTTATTTTAGCTTGAAATAATTTCTTTTCCAAACTTTGCTTGGGTTAGAATAAGTAAAAAAAGAAATTCCCTCTGCCCCCCTCCCTTATTCACTTAACTCCCAGTCACTGCTGTATCTGTTAGGTCAACAGAATTCCAACGAGGTGTTTTCCTTGTATTTTTAAATGTAAAGGGTGATAGAGGGTGGAGTGTGGTCTCAATATTTTGATTCAGGAAAAGCTCAGTCTCTAAGTGATGTGTTAATGGAAGTGAGTGCTTGAGAGTTTGGGGTTTTTTGGTCCCTCCCCCTTCAATGATATTTTGATTCTCTTCCCCCTGCATTCCAAATGTTAGATGAGACTATTTGGCCATTTCAGCACAGACAGAGGTCTCTCAAATATTTTCCAAGAGCATCTATTTCTCCATTTATTGTCACAGAGAAGTAGTAACGAGACTACTCTCACTGGAGGCACACTGATAATTTTAAAAAGATTTTTCAGGACCATGAGTGAGTTTTCATCATACTGATTTTGCTGTTCTGTATTGTGGAAAATTGTTGCTTTGTGGCAGCAGAAGTGGACTAAAACATCTGTAAAACTGAGTGGCATTAGCTGATCTGACAGTATAATTAGAGTACAACAGAGAAGTGTCAGAGTATGCAATTGTTCATTCGTATTGAGTCAGGATAATATCCAAACATCTCCAACTTTCAAAAAAGCTTTTTAATGATCAGCACCTCTATTGCTACATTCTGTATTGCATACAAAATAAAACAAGTAAGTAAGACATCAGCCTTGTCCTTAGTATGCAGAGATAGATGCAATTCTTACAGCTTACTGGGAGGTGACAGGTGCTTGATAGAGCAAGCAGCACAAAGGAGCTGGAGCTGTTCCTGCATATGGAGCTGTCTGCTAACTGTCTAGAATTAGAGTCCTCTGTTTATGAGATTGCCCTCCCTTGAGGTTTTTTTCTAATTTTAACAGGAGCTGCTCAGTTGAGGCTGACAGAATTCAGCTAGAGATACAACAGCAAGATAGATAACATGTAATCAGAGAGTAACACTTAGGGAGAACCTGTGGTGTCCTCATGCCAGCATAACGACCTTGTGTTTATTAAAATAAATATCCTCGAGCAAGACAGTGCCAAGGAGTTCAATAACAGAAACATTTTCCTGTCCTCCTGCTGCTGAGTGAACAGTCTGAAGGTGCTACTCTAATTGAAAGCATTCTGCTTGCTCATAACAGTTAAGGCTAATTTATTTGTTTATGACAAATAACTGCATGCAGAGTACATGAGAAAGGGGTGGTGTAAGGGAAAATTGAGTTAAATTTTCCAGCTGTGCTGAGGAATATCAGATTCCCTGCATTGCTCTTGTAAGTGATGATAATGATGGTAAAAATAAGGAAATAAAAATTTATCAAGGTTGTTGCAAACATTTTTCTGATTTACAGGTAGGTCCATTTTTCCAGTGACACTTTTATAGGGCATTTTCAAATGTCTGTGAGTCTGATAGGAATATGTACCATGCAAATTTGACTTACTATGTGAGACCCAAACTTGCAAAACAGGAACCTAAACTAGTCACCAGAAGTCTTGTGTTTGTGTTAATACCTCTATCTAGAGCATAGTGTCCTGAGCCACCTGCTCTAATTGACTTGAGTTTTGAGACCAAGACTGGACTTGGGTGATCTTCAGAGCTCCCCTCAGCTTCAACTATTCTGTCATTCTGTGAAATTGTCTGCTGTTAGATCCTCAGTTGTCAAGTGACACGTCCTCAAAATACCCCCAACAAGAAGGAAAATTCTCGAGTTATAGAACTGACAGAATAGCTCACAGTGATGTAGTCATCTTTACGATGTAGAATACAATCAAGTATGCTTGTCATTCCTGATACTTCTTTTTCAGGAGAATTTGATTTCATAGACAGCAGTTGTGGAGAATGTTTGGTGCAGCTGCTACTTATTGTATGGCCAGATGAGATAAGGCAGTTGAGGACTTTGCTCACGCAGGTATTTTACTATTTCCAAAGACCGACATTCACATCTTTCTGAGAAGCCAGATGAATATTTGACAGCCATCATGGTGATTTTTTTACTTTAAACTTAAATGCAAACTTAAGCAGAGAACTCTTGTTGCACTGTTTATCACCTTTCATGTGTCACTGGCACTGTTGAGGTGGGTGTCTCTATTCTGGACAGCTTCCCACTAGGCATTAAGGTAAGATGGCCATTGAACATTCTCTTGGGAAGACTAACCAGCCTCATTTTTCAGTCCTTCTTATCCATCATGTTCATCAGGCTCTAACTCATGCTGGCTGCAGTTCAGTACCTCAACATGTCTTGTAATCTGTGTTTTGTACACAAAGTACCCACGGACAATGGTTGAGTCTCACAAATGCTGTAGAGAGAAATAATCACTTTGCTCAATCTGCTGGCTGTCACTTTGCTGATGTAGCCCTGTGTGCAGCTGGCATGGGTTACTCCATCCCAGTGGCAGGACTTTGCATTTGCCCTTGTCAGACTTCATTAGGTCTCTGTCAGCCCATGTCTGTGGAAGGCCAAAATGCCTCTGAAGGGACTGATTGTGGGGACAGAGGCATCACAATTTCCAAATTATATTTTATTGCGTTGTCTTCCTATTCCTATCTGGATAGGCATTTTTTTTTTTCCCCTTAGGACTAACTTGGTTCTGCCTTTTGATGCAGTTTGAATCTGTTACTCTTGGTCATGTAATCCCTGGGCATGGAAAATGAATTCATGCTATCCTCTTTTTCGCAGCTCTGTAGGTATTTGGAAACTTATCATAACCTCCTATTACTCTTTTATTGTTTTCTCTCCTCCTCCTTTTTCCCAGCTCTTAATCTCTTTATAATTTTTCTTGTTTCCTCTGGACTATCTGCAGTTGACCCTAATCTTCATTGAAATGCCTGAAATTTTATGTGATAGTCTGTGTGAGTCTTTATCCTTGACAAGTACAGTAGAGGATAATTTCCAGCCTTTTCAAGGCTGTGTATTAGCAGGTATATCCCAAATACAATTTACTGCTTTTACAACAGCATAAAATTAGTTTTAGCTCCTGGACCATAAAAACCTCCAAATCCTTTTCTGTGAAACCATTTTTCCACACTTTTATGCTATTTGTGTAGGAGGGTGATGACCCTAGATTTGAAATATTGTCCACCTTTAAGGATAATTTTCCTTGATTCTTTAAATCAAAGTTACACATTGTCAAGATGACAACCACTTGGAAGCTTAGAACTGAAAGTTATGTTTTATCTTTCAGTATCCTCATACATTAATGAAAACACTGAGTGGGCCTGAATAATGAGGAAACTTCAACAGATGTATTTGTTTCATTTGCTGAAATGGCATTGATAATGCCTGTTGAAAATTTTCTCTGAGTAGCTTAGCCTCTGTGATAAATGGTTTTCTTCTGTGTTGTGCTGTTCCTCCTGTTTATATCAGATAAAGTAGTATCAAAACCCTGAATTCATGTGCTGGTGTAGGAAACCATCATAAAACCTTGTATGTTGTAGCAGAAAGAAATTTCTAATTGTTATGCATTTTATTGTTTTGATGACATTTTTTTTCCTCCCAGTATTTTCCTGAGAATTTAAATTTAGTTGAAATCCTCAAAACTCCTCAGCTGTGTTTTGTTCCCAAGTGTAGAAAGTTTTTGCCCTCTTCTGGTTTCACCACTGTGCTGTATAGAAATATTGTCATCAAACAATTTGTCAAGTATCAGAAAATTGTCATGGGGCACTGTATATGCCACTAAGAGGTCATCTTCACACAATATTCTTTTCCCAAGAAACAGCTATTTAGTTAAATTTCTTAATTCTCACAAGGCTGAATTCTTTGTTTCTTTAATTTTCATATTTATGTGATGGGAATAGGTGACTAGGTCCTGCTGTAGATCTGCACCCCTTTGTAACACCTAGATTATCGTGTGATCAGTTTAGCTGCTTGGCATGCAGAGGAGGACCCCTACTTTGTTCCTTGCTGTGATTCTTCTGCTTCATAAATTTTTAGGGTCAGTCATAATTTTTCTGTCTCTCTGTGGGTTTCTGTTACTGTCTCCCAGCAATCATGAAGAGGCCTGTAATTTGGTAAGCAAAATATTTTTTAATCTATCTGGGCTGTATTATGTTGCCATGAAATATATCCTGTGGTCAAAAGATGAGCCTTTCTGGACCTTCCTCTGCCCAAGCACACATTGTCTTTGCATCTGCTTTCTCCCTGAGCCATATACATTTAACTGAAAATACTGAAAACCCAAAATCTGATTATGCCAACCCTTAAACAACTACTTTCCTTTATGGACACCTTATGTTGTCTTAGAGAAGTCCCTGGCAATAGCATGATTTGTTTATATTCACCAAAACAAGTCAGTAGCTTTGGAGGAAATTTTTCATATACAGCTTCTAAATGACACAGTATCTCTCAGAGCTTCATGTAGTTGTATTAGGAATGCTTTAAGAATTTAAACACCCTAATTTCAAAAGGAATAGGAAAAAAAAATTCAATCTGATTGCTTTCCCACCCCAGATTCTATATGGCTCCATATTGACTATGGATACTTGCCCAGATAAATTTGATTAGTTCATCTCATCAATAAGCAATGTCCTTCCAGGAAACCACTTTAATTCAATTAATGTGGCAAGTCAAGCTAGGTCAGAATTGAAATTCAGTAGATATTTGTATTGCAGAGACATTTGTTAATTACATTCAGTTTTACATAAGGGACCTCATCAGATAAAGGTCTTAAAGGGGGAAACAGAAACATTCAATTGTAATCAAGATATCAGTGTACATTCTGTGAAGGTAGAGCAAATTAACAATACATGTGTCAGATACTCCATAGGAAATTTAAAAAATTTTACCAGAGATGCAGGGGGGAGGTGGAGAACAGCAGTCAAGGCATTTAAGTGGAACCCTATAGCTGAAAATAAACCCCAAACAGCAAAGATAATTGAAGAGAAGAAACACTCATGCCTTCAAAAAATAGGGTCACGATAAAACTCTGTTAAGACAAAACATACACTCTCTGTAAGACTACATGCAGTAATTGCTGAGGAAATACTAGAAATTAATGCAAGTCACCTGATTACAGTATTGGTGAGACCATCTCAACATGTCTTCCACTGTTCTTTTTTAATATATTGAAAGCAGGCAGGCAGCAATATTGTACTTGATCACATTTTTACTCTAATAGCAAACTTCTGACATGACATTTTAAAGTCTGCCAAATTTAAACACGAAGATAATAGAGAAGATGATAATGTACATCATGTACTTTTGTTAATTGACAGTATAAGTAGAGTTAGATGATTTCTGGTGGAAATAGTCACAAAGAGCTGCAGTGAGTGGATAGTTAAATGAGTTTTGTATGTTCCAGCATTAGATGAAGCGGAAAATATAAACATGTTAATATCTGAATTCTTGATTTTTGCTAGAAATATTTAAGTAGTTAAAAGTTGTTTGCCTCATGTTTTACTTCATGTGATCTTATGCTGATTTCTTGGGAGCATTTGAATATCCTCTATCCCAAAAATGTCTTTCAGTTAGAAGGCAAAAGTCAAGCAAGATTTTGAAAGGTGATACTGTTTTTCTGTACATTAGTATAGCTGCTTTATATGTCAATGTCCACATTAGCTGTCCTGCTATACAAATTGCTGAGATTAATTCAGAGGAGAGTTTCAAAAAGGGCCTGTGGTCTGGGAACTATTACCAGTGAAAGACTTGAGAAATGCGGTCTGGTAAATTTATCAAAGGGTTGATTGAGAGATGAACTTGGAATAGCTTTCAAGTATGTTCTTAAGGAAGAGATTGCATATAGATTGTTCTTTGCCAAAGTTGCAGATATGGTTTCACCATTCATATATGAAATAAAATGAGGATAGTAATAAAAAAAAAAAGAAGAAAAAAACCATGTAACATAACATGGCACAGTAGAAATTCTTCTGTCTTTACTAGTGCTGTTCACTCCAAGGTCTCAAGACTTTGAATGGGGGGAAGACCCACTGATTCCAGTCTCCCAGTTACAACAATATCATGTTTTGTGGGTATCAGTAACACTGCTGAATGCAAAGTAGCACTTTCAAGACAACTGTCTCTAACCCTTTTCAGGACTTGATTTGTTAACCTTACTATTTCCATACATCTGCAACTGATGATGCAATTCTTTGAAACACAGAGCATTAAATAAGTAACAGACGTTTGCTAAAATCAGATTAGAGTGTTTGTTAATACTGTGGGATTTATAGCCAATAACAACAGGCAGGTGCTCAGACAGATTTATTGTTGTGTTATAATGATGTGAAGAGAAAAAACCTTAGCAGGAGAGCAAGGACCTACTTTTTCTGTTTACTTAATGCAGTCTTCTAAGGAAAACACTATATTTCTGAATTTGGGTGGTTTTATTGACTCTGTTGCTACCTGAATGGGGTCTGATTTGCAGCCACCAAACTAATTTATTTTGTCAGATTTGAAGCTCCAGCCTTCTTTAACAAATAAAAACCCCCAAAATTGGATGGGGAGATGCTGGCAATTTTATTCTGTTCAGTCATTACTGCTGTGAGGAGGTGAAAAAAGCAAATATCCAGGGAGGTGGGTGGTTTGGTTTGATGAAATTTAGAAGCATGACCCATACAGCCAATGCAAGATATGATCATGTTGTATTTTGTGAATCCTCCATGACAGTGGAAAAAAATAGCTGTTTGTCATCATTACTTGTCCACTCTAACAGTGGCAGGGCTGTCATCCAGACTGATTACCCCAATGCAACAGAAACTGCAGAGTGGAAGTTCTATAGCTAGAGCAGGACAATAACTTTTTTTAGTCACTTTAGTGTCTAATTTAATCAAGCAAGCACTAAGTATAGGGCAATAAAGATTTTTTTCTTATGTTTTTTTTGTGGTAATGATGTGTGTTCAGGCCAATTTTTATCTAAAGATATTAACATATTATTAATTGTTCTCTCTTTTGAGAACAGTGTTTGACAAAAGCAATTATAGTCAATTTTAAATGTATTTAAAAAATGTATTCCTAATTCAAAACCAAGCATTTTAATCTGATTCAAACAAGCTATTACAATGGGTTTTTTTTGGTGTTTTTTTTTGTTGTTTTTGTTTTGTTTTTGTTTGTTTTTTTCTTAGTTTTTGGTGGTTTTTTTTGTTTGTTTGTTTTTTGGTCTGGAAAAATAAACAATTGACATGACCTGTAATGTAACAAGGTAACTAAGGTGGTTTCTGAACTTGGTCCCATATTGCTACACGAGAATTCTAATCGCTCCGGATACATAGACCCATTTTATCACTGAAATCTTATTTAATTTGCAGTTATAAAGCACCATGGACAGAATTTCAAAAATTAAATGAGACTTGTGCCTTGAAGTATATTCTTTTAATATCATATAATATTTAGTAAGCCTATGAAAGTAATGAGAATATTATTGTGGAATAAAGCTATGCTTATGTCTCAGGTTCATGGATTTTATGGAAGAATAACCTCATCCCTAGACCTTGTGAGATTTCCATACCTATGCTGAATAATTTCCAAGTAGACAAGTTCTTAGCTGCTAATTTGCAATGCAGATGAAAGAGTCCTTCAGCAGCAAGATTTCAGTCTTTTGCCAGCAGCTTTAATTTTCATTTAAGACAATGTTAAAGAAGTATTCAGAAGATAATGTAGCAGAACTCATTAAGAGAAGACATCAGTGTAATACACGGGATATTCTAATTATCACCATAAACTACAAAGTTAAAAAAAAAAAGTGTTTTCAGAAATATCTTAAATCAACTGAAGTAGGACTGCTACTTAGTGGGAAGATTCCAATTTCTCAGAAAAAAGATAGGCTTGAAAGAATTGGTAGAATTTACTGCAAAGGAATATTCATATCATGCTATTATCAAAGTGAAAGAGGTTTTTTAGGAAAGCAAATCATGTTGCCTTGTAGGTGTAAGTTGAAGAAGGGGTGCTTGCACCTAGACAAAATTACCAAGTCTAAAAGTCCAAAATAGAATGTGATCTCACACACACACTAAGCATATGTAATGCAATTGTAACTGGATAAAGTTTTAGAGAACGCTTTAAGAGATAAGAGAAAAAATAAATCTGTAAGTAATGATTCTGTGTCCAAAAACTAAGCAATCTTTCTCCAAAAAGAATCCTTCATCCTAGCTTAAGATCTGCCTATTTCTGATCACAGAAAGGGGACATTGAAAACTCTCAGACTACTTTAGCTAAGCTATTAAGGGAATAGATTTCTATAACTTATAGTACACACATATTAATACTAAATATTTAATATAAAAATTTTCCATATGTGTAAAGCATTATAGGATAGTTGAGGTCAAGCCTCCTGCTCACAGCCAGGACATCTTGGGGTCAGACTGCTCCTGGCATTACCCAGATGAGGTTTGAAGATTTCCAGAGACACCAAGACTGCAGTTTCTGTGAGAAGCCTCATTTAAGGCTTGATTATTCTAATGACAGAGAAGTCAGAACCTCCCTTGTTTCAATTTTTGTGTTCTTTCTTGTTTTTCTCCTTTACACCACTGTGAAGATACCCTCCTGCAGAAACTGCCCCTGGCACCTGCCAGCCCCCCACGTTACTTGTTCTGAACAGTCTCAGCTCTCTCACTTTCTCCTCACAAGACAAGTGAATCTAACCCTGACCTTCTCAGTGGCCCTTCACTGGACTTGCTTCTGTCTATTCTGATTTTTTTTCTGTATTGAGAAATTGTTGTTTCCAGTAATTAAAAGCTAAAAAAACCCTGGCTTTAGTGTAAAAGTTGTAACTATATTTTGAGTTGTTTTGTCCCACAATTTGGGGACACACTGCTTCTCAATAGAGTCATAAGGCTTCCTGCCAGACTTGGCAGTTTGCCTCATCTCAGATTTCATGGGAAATCTCAGAATGGAAGATAAAAAAGGGCAACACAGAAAATACATTGCCCTTCTCTCCACTGGAAATCCCACCATGTGCATTATTATTATTATTATGGTAAGGAAATTTTTCAATTTTTATTGAGACTATTTGGATCATAATTTTTATTTACTCAAGTCTGCAGAAACACATCCTTCTGTGATCCAGTCTGCTACTGTGGTTTGTCCTGTGAAAGCTTAACATCTACATAGTTTCAAGCAAATTTATTTTTATGTGATTGCAGCCCTTTTTTTCACCTTCTTTATGGCAAGTTGTTGATGCAGAGGAGAGGAAGCTTGGTTGTCCAGTCTGAATGCTTAAAGCCTGCCAATTGTATGGTATGACAAAAGAAAGTAAAAAATATATATTAGTTACCACAGCAACAACAAAACTCTTCCTCTAACTGCATTGAGAAACAATATCTATCCTCTCCTCCTGAACAGTTAAGAAACTATATCTGAAGAATATCTGTGAGATTTTCTACACTGAACTGAAATACGTATTGATTTATTAAACTGACACATTTACCCCCAAGAAATAATTGTATTCATGAAAGAATATTACAAAACTTTATTTAGTTTTCACTGGAACTTTACCAAAATTAAATTTCATTAAAAATGTTTTATACAGAAAACATGATGAAAATCCAAATTGTGCATTGTGTTCTGCTGTATTTTTTTGTCTCTGTTCTATTCCAGAAATCATAGTATGGGGATGGACAAGTTTTTGCAAAACTGAACTAAAATCACCATTGGTACAGTATTACTAATTTCCCACTGAGGGATGTCAAAGTGACCTAGACATTATTACAAAGAGCACTGCTTTTGAATTTGGTTTTTTATGCTTTTGTCCTCATAGCTGATTTTTTTGCCAGTTTGTACTGTGTTTCAAATTTGTTCCAATACATTTTGGAATAGGCTGTGATATGGGTAATGATAAAGTGGTGCATCCTTTTAGATGAAACTCTTTTAGCTGCTGTGATTTCAGTTTGATTGTCCACTCCAATTCTTCCAGCACATCTGATGACACTCTTAGCAAGAGATATTTTGAGTTCAGCAGGCTGCTTCATAGAGTCTTCAGGAGAAATATTTAATTTTATTCCTGTCTTGCATCTAATGCATGTAATACAAAGAGTTTTACAGTCAGTCAAACTGAGGTAATATGAATTGAACAACTCACAAAGGAAGGTGTTTGTTTTTTTTTTTTTTTGTCCTTCCCAAATCAAACATCTTTATCTGTACATTCCCTTGGCAGAGCAGTTTTATCTTGAAATACAAAGTGATATTCGAATAAAACTGAATCAATTTTGTTAAATTTTTCTAGGAAGATTGTTTTAGAAGCATCAAAATGAAGTTTATTTTTCTTTTTCCCCGTTTTGAATTTCATAATGTATTTATATGACTTTAGAATATTTTGTATTCAAAGCCATTGAAGTTCCTAATTCTCTTGGGTGCTAAAAACAATAATCTTCCCAGTGTTCTCTAACTTTTGAGGAGAGAGAATTATTGTGCATGGTGAATACATACTAGAGCCAAGAATAAAGTATTTTGAAGTATCACACTAGCATTTTAATCATTGTGCACGCTGATTTGCCACAGTATTTCGTTTTGAAACAGTGTCTGCAATTAAAAATCCAGTCTTAGAACAGAATTTGCTTATTATTTTCCTGCATTGATATTTAATTGCTAATGGTATATTTTTGGGTACTGTTTGTGTTCCATTTTCAGTAGGCTGACAATGTGATATCTGCCTCAAATCTACACCTTAGTTGTCTACCCTCATTTAAGGAAATCAGCTGTGCTTGAGTGAGTCTCTGCTAGAGTTTATTTCCTTCCTCCATACATGTGGTATGACTTGGGGTAATATAACCATGGTCATGTTAGTGAAACAACTCAGCCTGTCTTAAAGCTACACTGAAAAATGGCTAATAAAGGATTTTTTTTTCTTCAGCTGCACTGCTGTAGTTAGCTAGAATGCAGGAAAGATGCAGGGTAGATCTGCTGAGCTGCTTATGTCAACTGAGTGAAGATGCAGTTCAGTGACACAACTACAATTTTTAAATAAATGTACCCCTTTGCTGAAAAACAACTGCTAGTGTTCCACAGATACAGGATATACAGGGTGCTCTCTGATTGTTTCTTCAACTGCCTTTTCTCCCCTGCTCAGAAACTGTCATACATTTTGAGTAGCTTCTGCGCTGTAATTTCATGAGCAATTTTTGCTTAACCTCTAAGGTTAAAAAAAAAAATCCATGTTAATTATAGGAAAATAACAAGAAACTTTTCCTCTGGATATTTATTACCTTGAACTGTATAGTGTGGACCTGTGCTGTGGAATGGAAAATAAGTGTTTAGACTGTAGGGGTTAAGCATTTTGTGTACAATGTGGAGGTGACATAATCACTCTTCAGTACATAAAAAATAAAATAACTTTCAGCTGCTCTCTTTCTTGGATTAAGCTTCTTTTGCATTGTATGACAAACTCCACAGGTGTCTGTTTTTGTATTAAGATTTTCTTGTCAGCAGTGATTGTCTGCTCTTCTTTGCTGACCCAAGAGCAAACTGACCCTTAGCCAGATATTCACCTCTCTGACTCTCTGTATGCCACATGTCATGTCTTCATCATTCAAGACATCTTCAAAGCATCAAAATTTACCAACATCCTGGAAACATTTTCTCTCCTGCTTCTCATATTGTGCCTTTCCCCCCCTTTTTACTTTCAGGGAAACCCTCATTTTTTTCTCCCCTTTTTAAATCCTTTTTATGAATTCCCTTAGAGCTGTGGCATGTTCAGAAATGTTCTTTATAATATATACTGTTCCTATACCACTATGTTAAGTCTGAATTATATGCATTTTGTGGGCGATTCATTCAAATTCTCTGGCAAAATAGTTTTGACATGAGATAAAATGGTATAGTCAGAGCTATTTCTGCTCCAATTAATCTTTACATTAAAAGGTGTTTCACAGAGAGCTGCAGAAGTGAAAATTCATCTTTCTGAAAATTGCCAATTTCCATCAGCCTTGTAGCCTGGCTAGGAAACTGTTTCTAGGACATATAAAATTAAACTGAAGGAATCTTTTTTCCTGACCTTCAAACAGGCTAGTGTTACTGGCTTCCAGTAAAACCACAGATGATGTATTTTGTGGAAATAAATTAAAAAATGATGAATTTAGGCAGACTCAAGAACAATCTTAGCAATGTTGAGAGTTATCAGGTTGTAGGACATTGAAATTTCTTGTAACTTTCATATTTATCCTAACACTGCACTGGTCCGCAGACAAGAAAATATGTTCTTAGAGACAACATTGACCAAAATAAAATAAAAGCACAGAAGTTGAATTAGTCTGTTGACCTTGTGTATCTATGTCCTAATCTTCTGTAATGAATTACCTGTTGCTGCACTGCTCAGGCCAGCAGTATAAGTCATCTTATATGTGGGGTCTCTGGATACTGGAAAAGTTCAGTAAATTTGCAGGAGTAATAACCTTCCCACTATGCCATCCAACCCATCCATTTTTTTCACATACTGTGCTGTATCTTGCAAATACTCCTTCCTAAAATGAAACATCTCCATTTGCTGCTTCTGTGCCCAGTAGTGTTGACTAAAGAGAATGTGGAATATTTTTGTTCTTTGGTGTTTTTGTTTTGATTTTGCTTAAGGAGTTTATTATGATGATTTAAATTGAAGTCCTGGTAAATGAGGTACTCTGATATAAAGTTGACAGCTTTTTAAATATTTATCTAGTAAATCACGTAAACTTTTTGTTTTTACTAATGCATTTTTATGCTGCCCCATATTGATTCTTTAGAGTATTGCCTGGTCATTTATTCAGTACAGTATCCATCAGAGCTTTGAAAGATGTCAGGTAAAGGTTCTTGAAGCTAACATTTGGGAACAGCTGTTAATGATGTGCCCTTTCCCAGAGATCTTAGCTGTCTGCCTTGCCCTTAGAAATTAAATATTAGATCAGTCTGGAAACATGAAGTTCTCAGTCTCTTGTTAAATTCTTTGATACTTGCCACAAACTTCTATTATAACTTTACAAAGACCTATTTTTAGAAATTTAAGGTCTCTCTCTGTATCATGATTCTTAGTGTGAGAAAATAAACACATTCTACTGAAAGCATGGGCACATTGTTTGCTCTTATTTGCTTCCAAAGCATGTAGTGGCTATCTTCCACAGGCTGTTGTGGAGATGGTTTTCTTCTCAGTGTTTTATGCTTTCTGTTGTTGAAATAAATCATGTGTCATGCAGGAGGAGAAAAGGAAGTTATGCTCCTCTGATCACTGCTATATTGAAATGCCTGCTCAATGTAGTCTTTGCTACTTTGAGTAAGCATTCATCAGTTTTCTGTGTGCTTGCCTGAAGGTGCAAGTTCTATGTCTTTAGGAAGGAGCTTTTTATCATGCTTCACTGTTTTCAGATCTGAGTATGTATTTATAAAATTTATATTTTGTGTTTAAATGAATAAATGAGATCCTGAACTTTTTTGCTTTCCTTCAACAGATATTCATTCTGTGACAAAGTATTCTTAGCAACAATCTGACCATGAAGGTGCCCTGTGATGTACTCAGATCAGATAACTGCAGTATTGTAAAAATTCAGAGTAACGTGAAAATTTAGAAATTCAAAATGCTGGAAACTTGAGGTAGTTGTTATGTAATGTATTTTTTCTGTGCAAGTCATATATTCTATCTATAATCTACAATAAGAAGCAAATATAAATGCATAAACATGGATATAGGAAACCAACAGAATGAGATGGCAGTAAAATATATGCAAAACTGGAATCAAACATGAATAGGGTGAATTAAGCAAAAGACTGGCCTTTCCAAACCAGAGACACAGGAGCTGATGGTTTGATCTCAGTTGCATTTGCAGCTCTTCCCCAGCAAAGTTTGTAAGAACAGGACTGACAGTATCCTGATGGGGCAAGAGTGCAGCTGTCCTGCTTGGGACCACACAGCAGCTGGCAGCCATACACATCTTTCTGGCTATTCTCAGTACCTAAAACAAGCAGCTTTCCTACAGGTAGAGACAAGAGTAGAGCACTGGTCTTCTGGGTAAGCTTTTAAAAGACTAGCTCCAAGGATGAGTTAGGGCATGAGAGTGTTGGGATTGACATGTTTAAATATTTGTCCGAGTGCTTGTGCAACAATTATTGCCTTGTTAGTAGATTCATGACCTGACATTTGCTACTGTCATCATAACAACCATTGTTGTAAGAAAGCAATACTTAAAACTAAACTGGTTCAATGACTGACTCCTGGGAAAACACAACTGATACTAATTTACAGTCTCAAAATATGCTGGGAATTTCTATTATTTTTCCTAGTGTTGCTCCAGTCTGTCCCCTTTGGGCAGTAAGAAGAAAAGGAAATAGAGTAGAGAAACTGATGTATCTTGAGGAAATACAATTATTTCCTTAAAGTATTCTTAAGGTCTCCCTCATCTTTCGGATATTTGGGATAGAATGCAGTGGGTGTGGGGAAATCAGAGCTCTGTTTCACTGATTTATTTTTTCCTTTAATTTTCAATATGTCAAACTTACTTTTCAGGGTTCCCTTCTTCATCCACCATAAGAAATTAATCAACGTTAATAAGCATAAAAACTTCTGATTTAAGTGTTTCTTTAATTTTAAACTAATTATTAAAAATACTAGTTCATTTCTATTTTCCTGCTTTAGTGATCAGCATTATTTGAATCCTTCGTTTTACTAGTTCTTTCATTTAATCATCATCATTATAACGCTGGAGTCTATATCTCATCTTCCCCTTTTAAAATATGCCTATTATAAGTATTTTAAAAGTATCTTATTTGTCTGAAAGTTTTTCTCAACTCCTTCAAAGGACAGAGGAAAATAGAATATAAGTGAGTCTTGGGTATTGATGTGAAATAGATTTCTGGCTCTGTGTTTCTATCACTTCAAGGTCTCATCTTGAGATGAATGTTGCCTGGGAACTGAGAACCAGGAGAAAGATTCTCCTTTACTAATAACACAGCCTTTTTATCTCTCATCCTTCAGGTGTTTTCTGTGTCTGGGGAAACTGGCCTGAAAATTTGTAATCCTATTTGTGAGACGAGAATTGATAAATATTTTTGTAGGAATGTTTAAGCAGAAAAGAGAAAGGTGGTCAGGATTTGTTGATATTAGCAATGGAGAGCAAAAAACATGAAGTAATTTTTATTAAATTACTTTGACACTATATCTTACTTCTTGGAAAGCATAAATGCAGAAAAGAGTTGAGTATATCTGTAAGTAGATCTTGCACTAAAGGTCTACACTTCTGCACCAAGAGCAACCTGCTCCAAACAGAATGAAATTTCAAACATGGGAAAAATATCATTTTATATAGAATTCTCTATAATTTTACATAGCTATATTCCTAAAATTACTTTAACATCTTCAGTGGAGGGGGGAATGGACCATGTTATTCAGCATGAGATCATGGCTCAGAAAAACAATACAAAAAGAGAATGGACATTGTGCCTTGGTAGTAGAGTAGGAGGGAAGGAGTAGTAGAGCAAGTGGGAGCACTTCTAAGTGAATCTGAAAGATTTGCAGAAAAACTGCTTGATGTGCAAGAATTATGGACAGAAATCAAAACAGTGAGGCATCTTCCTGAAATACTGTCTGCATTCTATAAAAATAATGATACTAATTGATATTCTCCTAGTGTATTGCAGGCTAATTCCCTTCATAACCAGTAGATCTCTCCAGGGTATATACTGAAATCACTCCCCTTATTGTTTTACTAAATTCGACTCACATATCTGTCTCAAATCTCCTCTGATCTCTAGCCTTATACAACCTGAAGCTCACCTTTGGAGTCCTTTGAAATTCTTAACTTTTTGTTTCAGGGCTGAGGTCTTTTAGGTCTTAACCTCTGAATCTTTTGTACCCATTTTGGATGGAATAGCATTAATTTTCTTTGGAGTATCTTGTGTGGATTTGTGCTGAAAACAGTATTGATAACCCAAGGAGGTTTTTGTTATTGCTGAGCAGTGCTTACACAAAATCAGGACTTGTTCTTCATCCCCCACTGCCCAGCAGTGAGCAGGCTGGGGCTGCACAAGGAGCTGGGAGGGGACACAGCCAGGACAGCTGAGCCCAACCGTCCAAAGGAATATTACAGACCATAATGTGTCATGCTCAGCAATGAAACGGGGAGAAAAGAGCAAGTACTGTCCCTAGGAAGTGGTTGAACACTGGTCAGCTGGTGTGAGCAATGAGTTTAGTTAGGTTTTTTAAAATTATTTGGTTTTTGAGATAATTTTTTAGGGTGTGGAAAAGGCTACCTTTTTTTTTTTTGTCATATTAATCTATTCCAACATATGACTTTTCACAGTTTTAGAATTGCAATTCTTCTCACACAGCAGGTCGAAAAGTAAGCAGGCAAGTTGTGTGTGTTTATCTGCTTACTAGGTTTAAAAAGTGATATTCATTCAATTCTACACATAATTTCCTTCCTTTATTTCTTTCACTTTCATCTCTATGTCTTTTCTCCTGCTTCTCTTAGCACTTGCAATGATCTCTAGCTTGCATTAATTTACCTTCTGTTCATCTTTGTTCATCTTTACAGACCCTTTTTCAGAGACTTTCAGTGTAGGGTACTCTCCAGCTGTTGTGACTTCAGTTAGCAATAAACTGATTCTTGTTTAAACTCCAAATTAAAAGATGGGGGAAAAGTATGGTGATTAGTGTTATATTATTGCTTTTATTTGTTTGGCTGTTGGACTGGATTAGTCAGGATTCTGCTTACATGGTCCTACAAGATTTTCTGCAGTGCTTTGTAATGAATTTGCTGGTAATACAGCAGTGTAGTTTTCTGAAACTACAGATGAATTATTAGCTCTTTTTTTAATATGATGGTCAAAATTGTGAACTGATTTTTGATTAACAAGTTGATAATTGCTTAATAATATGATTGTTAATTTGAATTTTTTTATTTCATGTTCCTAAAGTTCATCTATAGATAATTCACAAATACTTTCAAGCTCATAGCTGACACTTGTTAAATTTTGATTGGTTTCAATTAGCTCTATAGTTTTATCTTTCTATTGAAAGGTTGTACAACTAATCAGTGCCACTGAAAGTTTTGAATTATGTGTTAAAGGAGGTGGGTTGGTGTCACTTAAATTCTTTATATATTTTCCATGTGATTTTCAGTTTATTTTAGTATATATTCTAATATTTGCTTTTGGATTTATTCATAGTGACTAGTTGCTTTCCTCATCTAAAACACCCTCAAAAATGAGGTATAATTTGAACAATACCAATGTAAATAAAAAGATTAAGGGAATATTTAAATGAGTGCAAATCAACATCTGAAAATGTATATGACAATTTTCAGAAAGCATTCATTTTCCTGTGTAATCCCTCTGGAACCACCTAGGATTCCTGTTTCAGTAAACCAGTGTGCCTTTGGTTCTTTTTACTTAACTGATACAAAAAGCTCTTATGCCTATTCATAAGACTATTCTGAATAGAACATTAAGGTTTAAAAGCAGTGATTATAAGCACAATTTCAATTGTATTTTAGGATAAATTTTAACTTTAGCAAATGTATATGTTCTGTTATGACAAAAATTTTCATATGTACAGGTAGGGACATATAAGTATATATGAGTATAAATAAGTCAAATGTTTGCAAATATTGTATAATAGAACTTAATTACAGTTTGCTAATTGTTTTCATGAATATTATATCCTTTTAGATATGATATCAACAAGCATCTGTCTCGACAACTGGCAGGAACTTTTGAAAATAGTCTTTATTTTTCTTATCCATGTGTTTTAACAGTAGTTACATTGGAACCACCACCCCATGAGGTCTGGTAAAAAAGGTGATCACCTGCTATCCACTTATGATTTCTAATTTTATTATGATGGACAATTTATTATTCCTTTATTGAAGATTTTGCATTATGTTTCTGTTTTTTAATTACTCCTTCAAATTTATGTGAATGATATAGGGTTCCCATGGTATTGTCTGGACTGCTTTTAGGTTGCCTACTGTTTTGATGATGTTTGTAGTTTCAGGCAAGCATTTAGATTTTAAGCAGGCAATCCATGTTTGAACACCTGTTGGAAAAAAGCACTTTGCTACATTCATAAAATGTAAAGAAATTGCCAGTAACCAGGTTATGTCTTTATTAACACAAAAAGAAGGTTAAGTGAAATCTTACATTTTCATTATGGAATGGTCTCAGGATTGAAATGTAACATGAATTGTTTTCTCAGGTCTGTTTTAACTATAGCTGTACAAAAAGGGTTATAAGAATTCATAAAGGGAAGTTGAAGAAAAGAAGAAGAGTTATTCAGTGAATCATCATGAAAAAGGATTAATTAAAAGTCTATTTTTAATAATGAATTAAAATACAGGCAAGAATAATTGGAACTGAGTTAATACAGATAAATAGATGTTGTTTATTTTGTATTTTGATATCCTGGAAGTAGTTGAGTAATTAGAAACTGTTAGAGGTGGAGAACTTGCAGGACAGACAAATTGAAAAGAGTCAGCATTGCACCTAGCTGGGGCTTTTAGATGACTATAAAGTACATTTAACATATTACCTTGCTGCTAAAGTGGCAAGTTAAAATAAAAAGAAGTACAAATACAATAGAAATGTATGTATGACATAGTAATATTTCCACTTAGCTGTGGATGGGGCATTTTGTTTATATCTGGGTGCTAGAGAAGTTTTGGTAAATACAAAAAATGTGATAGTAAGAAATAAAAGCCAGAGAAATTACTCAGGGTTTGTAGTGTGGGTTTTTACACTGAAGAGTGAGGGCAGTTGTTTTCATTGTCACTGCAGCTGAGACAAGAACTTGTGGTTTTTTATTTTTTAATTTTAGACATTGGGAATACAATGTTAAGGATAACAGAACAATGGAAAAATACTGCCATGGTTGTTCTCTGCCAATAGTTTCTCGATGTAACTAGAGGGCAAGTAGGCAGAAGGCTGTCTGAACATCCTTGATTCTATTGCAGTAGATAGTGTATGTGCTATTTTATTAGTTGAATTCTTCTGAAGTCCTGCATTTGGAGAATATTAATAAATAAAAGTAAATGACACTGTTCTGGGCGTGTGGATGTTGAAAATATCTTAACACATTTTGCTGTCTTTCAACTTGTTGTGTTTAATCATTATCATTCTTTTAGCTACAATGTTTCAAGCTCAAGACCCTCTGTGGTGTAGACAGCACTAATTATAACATCCTTGGCTAATGTTTGTGTAAGTTTTTGTAATTACATCAATATTGCATCATGCTGATTAAATGTGGTTTCATATTTATAGTATCTTACCTTAATTCCCTTTTTTCTCTTACTGCTTTTTTCCCCTAAACTCACAGAGTTAAACTTTCAGTAGTGATTATTAAAACATAAAGTGTTTTTGCATAAGATGATTGGTTTTAGCTCTTCATGTTTAATAGTGATAATTTTGGTCACTACTTGCGAATGGACTGTGAGACATACTATTTTAGAGGACTTCATATTTTTATTTCTTCATAAAGCCATTATAATCTTCCTCTTCCCTGAATTATCTTCTGTAATGTGCCATACCAATGACTTCTTAAATGTCAGTAAATTGATTTTCCCCCCAAATTTTACATTTCTCTAGTTTCATTTCATTTTTTTTCTCACTCAAATTTCTAATATTTTTACTCTAATGATCTTTTCTTCCATACTCTGTATATTCACAATAAGCAGATGGTACCACGAGCTAGATATTTCTATGTGGTCACTGCAGGCCCTAATCACACTTATACTGTTAGGTGGCAGTCCTAATATTATGTGGTCACACACGTGGATGTGAAACAAAGCTTCACTACATTATCCAAGGCAGAGAGGCTGTGCTGAGCTGCTGCATTCTTAAGCAGGAATAAGTTATCTTTTAGTTGGTCCTCTGGAGACATTTCTGTGAGAGGCAAAGCAGGTGAGCTGCACATGAATGAATCTTTTGAAATTTTTTCTTGTAAGAGACATAGTTTGGTGAGGGAAAGGCTACATATATAAGTTTTACGTGGAAAGGTAATTTTACCATGTTTCATGCATTTGTTTACTCTCTGTGAACCCTTACATGACTTTGGAAGTTATCAAACAGGCCAAGGGGCTTTTGGGAATAAAGGAATCATTGAATAGGTTGAGTTGAAAGGCCCCTTTTCAAGGTCATCTAGTTCAACCCCTCTGTTGTGGGCAGGGACAACTTCCACTAAATCAAGTTGCTTGTAGCCAGTCTGTATTTCTTTATGGCCAGATAAATGCAGGATGTCAGAATTACTGTTCCATGAAATGCTGACAAAACTGGAAAGCTGTATCACGCTACCAGCACTTATTCCAAGAGCTCCTGCATGCCATCACGTGTTTCCTTGTAAGAATTTGATGAAGCTTTATATGGTGAGTGGACGTGGTAGACATAACCTAACATATTCTCTCACTGCAAATAGTACCCTCAGTAATATTTTCTCTTAGTCTTGAAAGGTTAAAAATTACTAAAAGCTTCTAAGTAATTTTATTGTTTAGTGTCCTCATCTGTAGGATGGCTGAGTAGTGGTTCATAGGGGTCACAAACAGTAAGGAAAAAAACCTAATGATTTAGTTATTCAGTTAAAAACATTCAGGAATCTGAAGGAATACAGTCACTTGTCAAAAATGCTTGAAATTCCTTGTTGACAGCAAGTTCCACAACACTGATGGAAATCTTATAATGTTTTGTTTTTTTAGGATAAGAAACAAGACTTGCTAACTAGTGTTTGTTTACAGGACTATGAGGCAAAATTTTTAAAATCAGTATAATTTCCTACTAGAGGGAAAGTTACATCCCTTTGAACTTCTGTCAGAGCAGTAGAAATAAACTGAATATAGAGTATATATTCACATGTATTTATGTATAGTGTAGTCTTCATTTTCTTGCCAGCGTATTCTACTCTTAAATTGATTTTACTGCAAGAGTCTATTATTCAGCCTACCTGTTTCTTTTCTTCATGTGTTCTCATTAATACATATTGAAAAGGGATAAAGAAAGGTACTCTGGGATATAATATGCAGGATTTTCTTCAGATCCTTTTTCCATTAATATTCAAGGAAAAATCTGATTTTTTTTTTTTTTACATAAGAAAAATGTTAGGGTTTTTGGACACAATTCCATTTTCTGTTAGACTATTTGTGAAAGGCATTTTTGGTAGAAATTGAGAATACCTGCTTCCTGAAAATAAAACCTTTGTTCCTGGTGGTACAAAATAAAATGAAAATATTAAACTCCTTGCAGCTCAAGTAACACTAACCTATACATTAAACATACTTTGATTATTATAAAATATTAACAGTATGCTTATCCTTACAAATAAGGATTTAAATATGAAGGCTTTTTAATGAAATTATAGCACATTCCTGTAAATTTCCCAGTTGTGGTTATGTATTTTCGTTTATTTTCACAGTGTGACTACTAAAAATTCAGTGAATAATTTAACCTCACTTTTATTTTTATTTTTTTTTTATCTTTCAGAAATGAATTTCTTTATTGCAAGAAATTGTGATTATTTATTTATTCAGAAAGAAAACAGACTGAAGTTCTCTTGGGTCTTCTGAATAACATGTAAGTGAAATTTTCCTGTAACCCTGACTATATCTTCAATTTAGGTAGTGATTATTTGATTTTAGCAAAGAAACGCTTGGTTAGAGATGTTTCTTAATGTATTTTTTTTTTTATCACAGCAGCAGCTAAGATACAGTGGCAGATTAACTGAGGGTAGTGCCTTTCAGAAGATATTTTTATCCCCTTGTTTTACTTTGCACATTAATATTCATCAGGTTCTACTAATCATTTGTAAGCTTCATATAGGAAGGTTCATAGCAGCAGAAGTTAAAATCCATCCTAATTGTTAAGCAAAGCTCTAAAAAAAAAAAAAATTATGCAGGGCCTACCTGGTCAGCAAAATGATCTGGCACTAGATAAATGCCTTTATTCATTAACTTCCCCCACAATAGCAGTATTGTGACCTTTTCTGGTAGGAACTGCAAAAACACAACTACACAGTGGCTGACAGAAGTGTAAAATCTGATTAAAATTTTCAGTTTGTAGGAGATGCTAAGTAGTATTAATGACCTTCTCTGACTTAATGCACTAGTACAGAAAGGGAGGCTAAAAAGGCCATTTGCTCTTTCCCAGGCAGTGTGTGTGGAGCAGTGCTGCTGCTCAGTAGCAGCATGATTTCTGGTGTTGCTAGTGGAACAACAGTCTTTTCTTCTGTTTATGTTTGGTTTTATTGCCATAAGCATTTCCTGCCTGATAAAGGCACAGTTCTTGAGGTTCATGTTGGATCTCTGTTATTCATTAGACTTTTGAAAGGCTAATTGATTCAGCTTTGTTCAAGGCGTTGCCTTGGTCTTTTCTGTGCATAGACAGTTGTTGGGGCAATTTATGGGCTCCAGTGTTGGGAGACTGAATATCTGTCATCTAAATAGTCATGCACTTGCACAGAAAGAGGATTCTGAGCATCCTGGTTTTCAGTGTTTTCAGTATGATTTCTGTCACTGTTTTTAGAAATGCTTCAGTCCACGAGTAGAAGAGATGTCAGTGGCTGTGGTGATGTGCCGCATCTAGTGACTACTCAGAACTTAAATGTAAGGTTTGACACACAGACAGCCAACTTGTCTTTGTTCAGGTGAACTTTCCAACAACTCTAAAAGTAAATTACTTAATATAAGATGGTATTTTTGCAAATAAATTATCAATTGAAGGAAAGAGTGGTTTGAATCTCTTCAGCTGTAGGTGAGGATTCTCAAACTGGGATGTAAAAGCTCTGCAATGGAAACTGCAGTGTGTCTGTACTCTCTGCTGAATGAATGACAAGAAGAAGCTGCAAAATGGGTCCTCTGCACAAAAAAGTTGAACATGTGCTGTCAAAATTCTTGTTTTAGCTGAGCAGTTGACACCGATGTTTGTAGCTTCCTGGAGGATTAGACAGATAGAAAAATAAAATCAGTGGGCATCCCTTTAACAACATCTAGATAGTTTTTTTTGTTTTGTATTTTTTTTTCTGATTCATAAATACTTTCAGTGTCATCAGAGGATTTAAGATCAAGATTTTCATTGGGAAAAAAAAATTTCCATCATTATGTTGGGAAGATGAATACTTTTATTTGGTATGCTCATTACATTCTGTGATAGAAGCCATCAATTTGAAATTTGAAAAAATTTAATGTCTTGGTACCATTTTATTGTGCAGACTAAAAGTTAGGTTGCAGTTGGCCTAAAATGACTGTAGCTAATGACTGCAGTTATTGCCTGTAGCTGTTCAGGAAGCCTCAGCTTTCCATATGTGATATCCTGTCATTTACATTTTCTGCTATTACTGCACTTACAATTTTATGATGCCTGGTTCTTCTCTCTGCTTTTTAGAAGACTCCTAGTCCCTTTTCTTGTAAAAGGTTAGCAAAAGCTGTGCTTCATGCAGCACTAATTTATGTACACATCTCCCCTCAGTCTAGGAGCTAACAAGATAACTAAACACACGTGCTGCAGTGTTTGATTTTCAGCACATGCAGCAATCAAAGGTACTCTGGCAGCCACAGGGTGGTGTCAGTACTGGTCAGAACTGATCTGCATTTTGCAACAGTTTTTTTCACATCAGATAATGCAAGATTAGTGGAAACTAAAATCTGTGCCCTTAGCCTGTCATCCCAGCTGGCTCCCTGATAACTTTTAAGAATAACTACTTTTCAACTAGAAGCTGATTAAACACAGTTCTTTCATGGAAGCCGTCTGCCACAAAGCCTGCAAGGCAGAAATTGGGCTGTGCCCCTAGCTGGGGTGTTTTGGTGCTAGAAGTAGTTCCGAGGAACCCTGAAGGCCTTGAAGATGGGGTTGGGGCTGGAGCTTGCCATGCTTTTAAAGTGTTTGTCTGGCTCAAGGGGCTTCACTTCTGGGGTTGAATTAACTCCCAACTTTCATATCAGCTTATGGGATTTTTTAAGTAGTTGACAGGACACTGGGGATCTGTGAACCTGGGGCAGCTCATGATAAGTTTTTTTTGTTTTTGTACTGCTTTAATATCTTTCATTTCCTAGAGTTCTTCTTGATTCAGTTTGTTCTGTGTTTTTAAAAAATATCATTATTTGATAAAATAGAAATTCTGTTAGGAGTTTTATTGCTGTGTGATTTGGAGAGTGGAAAAAATAATCATCTGAGTAGTGCTGATAATAGTCCAGGTATATAATATTTTAAAGTGGTTTTATGTGGATATTATTCTTCAGCTGAAAACACTGTTCAGGAAAGATTGATTTAATTCTTTTCGCCAGTTAGGGACTTGGCTTCTAGCTGGAAGCATTTTATACTGTGTAGTTACTTGAGGCACTGTTATTTTCAATTCAACAGGAAACGGCTCTAAGTAAGAGCACAGAAATGAGTGACATTGTGTTAGGGGACTGTGTATCTCAAAATACACAGCTTCAGCTTGCATGCAAAAACATCATTTAGCTGTGATAATAGAAATTAGATTTCAATCAGTATGCTCTTTGTTATTAATCCATTTTTCTCCTTTCATCTGAAGAGGTCCTAATAACAAGTTAGACAAATCATACTCTTTAAAAACTGATTTGAAATAAAAATGCTTTTGAAGCCTTGTAATTTCAGGCATGCATTTTGTAATAATAATATGTTTCCTTGCTGCTAATGTATTGATGCATGCTTGTAAATGTGCACAGTGTTGCTCTTTTATTTTGGTCCAAGTTTATTGTTAGGAATTAAATAATTCTTCCTATTTAAGTGAATTTGTGAGGAAACTGTAGGAGGTACAGTAAAAACATGAAATTTGAAGACCTAATAAAGACCTTAAGTTCTAAGGACTGGTTATTAATTTGGAGTGTTGAAAGCCTGAGGTTAATTTTTTCCTTTGGGGCAGAAGTGGTGGTGTTTCAAGAAGTTATAAATCTTTGATGTTTCATCAGTTTCAATTACTGTCTGAAGGTGAAGAATTTGTAGTGTGTGCTCCCAAGTAAAGACTTCTGTGTGCATCTGCATAGCAGAACTCTCATGTAAGTTAGGTTGCTATTAGAGTCTCAAATGTACAACTTCATGCAGCTACATTCTAGCAGATGTTTTTTTGTGTTATAATGACACTTTTGAGAGGCTACTGTGATTATCATTTTGGTTTCTAGAGCCAGCTTGAAAAACAAAAGACTTGCTGTCAAAGATATTGTGAATTTACTGCTATTTAGTAGCATTTCTCAGTTTCTCCTGCTGCTTTTAGTCTAGCAAATGTTAGGTACCTAATATCCCCTTTTGAAAACATCCATTTGAGGTGGGGTGTGGGTAGAGAAAATAACTCCCTTCTATGAATGTGGCTATCATGCTCTATGTGAGCATACCACTTCCTGACACTCTACTTTTGTGCCGCCTCAAAAGGGAGTGGCATGCCCAAAATCCTTGTCTTAAGGACCTTAAAGTGGCCTCTCAGTATTTTTTTCTGCTGCCTTGCAGTCTTGCTGCTTCTTGTAGGGTTGATTTCACCACACACCCTTTTTCTTTTACAGAGTCTTGCTTTTCAGCATCCTTAAAGCTGTGTGAGTGAAATTGGATTGGATGAGTAGTATCCTCTGGTCCATGCTGCCACACATGAATTAGACAACCCATGGACAGAAAAACCCCACTCAGCCTGCAAGGAGTCCTCTGGATGAATGGGGCCAAGAGCTTTATATATTCCTGTCTCAAAACCCAGCAGCTTTAGGACCTCCTCACATACCAGTGCCCAATCCCAAGATGCTCTTTTTCTGGTTAAATCATACAAAGGCCAGGCTATGATGGCAAAATTAGGAAAAATCTCCCTCCAAAGCCTCGGTAATAAGAGACGCAACCAGGTGCACCTTTGTGCAATGTTTTTCATCTGCTCTGGCCTCCTGTGGCCATCCTCCCCCAGGAAGGGCTCCTGCTCTGATAGCCACTCTTGGGCTATAGTGGGGCTCCAGGGCAGGGGTGGGACATTGCTTCCAGCATGCCAGTGAGTGACAGCTGCACTAGAGGCTCCAAAGGGGATGGGGTGTGGGGCACAGCACCATTCCACCTTTGCTGAATTTGATCTTCCCCCTCCAACACACCCTATAGTTGTTTTGAGCCAGCCATCATTTTTTCAGTCTTTCTCAGACTGCTGAGGTATTGGGCTTATAAAAAATTGAAGTATATCAAGCATTAATGTCTGAGAGAAAGTATGGCTAATATTATTGTCTGAGCCTCTTCCACACACCTAGGGCAGAAAGTGAAAAAATAAAAAGAAGGCTTTGATTATACTGCATCAAAACCACATGCACTTCAATCTAGTTGTCATAAACCAGCGTGTATATTAAATGCAGTTTTTAATGTGTTTAAATTACATTAAGTTTATTTCTGTTATTTGTTATTTTCTATTCTTTGTTTCTATCAAGTATTTGCATTTCTTACATGCTTTCATCCTCAGCAACTTAGTACAATGAGTGTTATTTATACCATGTATCATATGTTAAATACAACCTTATTCACAAAAATGAAAACTCTACTGACTCATTTGTAGGTTTTCGGTGATCAGACTGCAGATCTGGCTGACAGTAAAATTATTACGAACTTGTTTTGTCACCCAAGTCCCTTTGGAGCAGGAATAAGATTATGTCCTGTACATCACCAGTTTATGGTCTTAGCATTTAAAATATTTCTGGTAGATATGGTGTGGTTGATACCAATCAGTTAGCTGAATCTTCTTAAATTATATCCTAAGTGTTGGCAAATGCCCTTTTTTCCCCCTCTAGTGTCCTTGGAGCTTTGATATATTTGCATACAAACAGCTTCTGAAGATGAAAAAATGAAACATATTATCTACTGTAATTCTCCATGACTGTCTTTTAAAATGTCAGAGCATCAATTCTCGATTTGGAGTTCTTGGAGTTTTTGGTTTTGCAGACAGGCTTGAAGGACTGTTTAGCTCTTAAACCCATACTGTTATATGGCCCCATGACCTCTTATGTCAAAGAAGTAAAAGCTCTCATAGGTGACTGAAAAATAGGAAGATACTATGGTTTTCTACATACTTGTTATGGACTGTTTTTTCTACTAAACAGAGGGAAGTTTCCTCGGTGCAGACACAGGGATGCTGCTTTGGTAGAGAGTTTCCTCTTGTTTCCAGAGCTGTTACTTGGCCTGGCTGCTGCAGAGGTGCAGGGCTGCTGTCACCCAGCTGGCAGCTTGGCCCTAGCACAGGGAGCAGCTGGCCGTGCACGGGGCGTCAGCTGAGAGGTTGCAGCTGGGTTTGGAGCGAGGTGTGTGCCAAGAGCAGATATGTGATGAAACGATCTTGTTTTGAAGGAAGATTTTGATAGATGTCTTACAGTACTTTGAACTTGGTATACCAAAGACGTGTAAGAGAGTTGCACTTCTCCCCAGTTCTAAAAAGTGGGGTTTGAAATTCCCTAGTTTTGAGGTATTGATAGCAAAACCACTGTTGGGTGCTTCTTTGTTGCTGCTGTTTTACTGGCATCCTGACAGTCCTTGTCTTGGTTGAAGTTTCATTCTGTTACAATTCTGTTTGATAAATGTTCCAAACTGCTTTATTAAAAGAAAAGCCAGATACTCTAGTGATTCTTATCAAGTGTATTCTGCATTTGTTGTTAGGTAAGCAAAGGAACAGAATTCACATGGTAAAGTTGTATCTGTGCTACAAAAAATGGATACCAAGAATTTCAGTTCTTTTTTATCCCTGGAAACTGCATTGTAACTGAAAATAAATTCCAGCTCTACATATGCATTTATGTTGTGACCATAGTAAATATTGTTATCATTTTTCTGATAAATAAATTAAGGCAAATATATAGTATATAGTATTACATTTGCTGTGCACAGTTGTTTTTCTAGCAGATCTGCTTCCCTCAAAAATAACATGTCAGGCTGTGATTTATCTATATGTCTGTCTAAATAATCTAAATATCGATGTCTTAGAGAAGATATATCACTTCAGTTCTAGTATTCATTGCCAGTTTTGTTAGAGAATTGTCACTTCTGCAAATGGAAATGCTTCAAGCATTGGGGAAGAGTAATTAAGTTTGGATAATGCTGTTTGGCTAAAATAAAACTAAACGAATTTCTTTACTAAATTCAGTTCCAAATCTATTCAGAGTTCTGGAATATTAATTTACCAATATCCTATCTACCATGCATATAGTCACTCACTCGTGCTTGCTACATAGTTCTATTTTGTTCTTTTGGAGGATAGATATTGTCCACAATCAAAAATGTCCATGTTAATTCATTCTCAGTCATTCTGGTAGTCTCTGTATGTGTATATTATATTTTTTTAAGGTAACATGCCTTGCTATTTGAGAAAACAATGGTGTTAATTATGGTATGGCTATGACCACATACTTCTACCTGACATGGCCATATGCTTTCCTCACATTGACTCCCACTGTAATGAGAATAGTAGAAGAGAAAAAGAAAAGCAAGTGAAAACGCAAGTTTATGAGAAATATCAGCTACTTTACATCATTTGAAATAGTAAAATAAATTCCTGTGAAGAAGTTTAATTTACTAGGTGATGTAGTTAAAAATACATGGTAAATCACCAACAGTTGGCTAATGAATATGAGTACAAATAATGAGTGCAACTGATAAATAAAGCACATATTTCTCTAGCTCATCTTCTTGCACAGAGAAAGGAAAAGCTGCATTGAAATAAGAAACACCTGAAATTTCACAAGGTGATCAACACAAAAGAATTAAATGCTATGAATTATTTTATTAAGCAGACATTCTATTGAACAGTCACCCCAGTCCTGTTGCTGTCATAAGCTTAGATCATGTTAAATTCTGCATTGTTTTCTGTGGCAAGCACATTTCTCTCACTCTCAGGATTTTTCATAGAGGTGCACAGAGAGAAATGGAAGAGAAAATTTCTGTTTCTGCTCCTTGTTTTTCCTATGTGGAATGTGTTTGGAAAATTGTTTACCTGGAGTGATTGCTTGATTGGATTCTGGCGAGGATTGTTTGAGCCTGATGGCCAATCCAATCCACCTGTGTCTGGACTCTCGCAAGCAGGGTCACGAGTTAGATTAGAGATAGAGTAGGAGAAAGTAGTATGTGGTTTTTAGTATCCTCCTTTTATATAGTATATTAATGTATTTTATCATAATTATAATAAAGAAATAATTCAGCCTTCTGAATTTAGTCAGACATCGTCACTTCTTCCCACTGGGTTCGCCTGCATCTACAGCAGTTTTCTACTTGGTGTGCTACAGATCTTAAGTCATGGAGGGGGGACCTGTGGCTAGAGTAATCTGTGAATGTTATCAGGCAATGTGAAAAATACAGCTACTGTCACCCTCAACACATCTGAGATGAATCAGAGTATCAGTGTAGCTTTAAATGTCCCTTCTGCTGCACACCATGAACCTGAAAATGGATCACTCCTGTTCCTCAGAACACAGTCAAAATGTCTCAGCAGCAGAATGAGAGAGCTTCCACAAGCTGTCTCAAGGCTCTTGAGGGTATAATTCTTGGAAAGCTCCTTGGCTGAGCCCAGAGTAGCAAAGATTGGTAGCACTCTCTGTAAGGGTCTGCAGCAGCCCTTTTCAATCAGCCTGTGAGATTTGAATGAGTCAATAACAATGCAAGGACAGTTTACATTTTCACCTCTTAGGACACAGTTGGTAGGGATACTCTTTTGGGTATGGAGAGCAGCATTAAATGAAAGAGCTGATCAAAACTATTACTGTTAGAGTTCTGGAGATAAAGAGTATTCTGTTCTACCGTCATGTTCTGAATTATAGGAGACAGACATCTCAGACATCATGTAGGTATAATCCTAGATGATAACTATTAGATATTCTTATATCCTTCTCTTGTTTTTTCTCAAATTGAGACAACTATGTTTCTGTGAGTTTCAGGTGGGTTTTTTTTGAGGGAAAAAAAAAGGTCAAAAATTTAAAGTAACTTTAGAAAAGTGGGTATCAAAGAAATCTTTTTGAGGATGCTGTGATTTTTCCTAGGACAGTAGTTCTGTTTCAGAGTACTGTGAGACAAAGCTATCACTTACCATAAGATGGGATTTTACACAAGCTTCATAGTCCTGGCATCTGTATTAGAAAGTACTTAGATGATTTTCTATTTCAAATGTTGTTCACTTGGATGAATGCCCATGTTTCATGCTCCAATTACTGTACATATTTTTAATGCTAATATCTTAGTAAAACAGTTGGTAAAAATAGTGGTGTAAAAATGGTGAATAACTAATTTATATTTCCTATATGAAAAATAGAAAATATAAAAGAAAGCAACTTTTCTTTCCTGTTCATCATATTAGTCCATTTTGAGCCACTTTTCAAGCTTCCATGGAAACATTTAGCCAGAGACATGGAAAAGAAATCAGAAATACGAGCAGCAAGCTCTTCCTGTACTTTCGGTGCCCTTTCTCCCAAGCCAGAGCAAATGTATGTTTGTTACTCCTCAGTGCATGTTATGAATCAGCAGCAAAAAAGAGGACAAATAGAGAAGGATGTCATTAAGGGTGAGACAGAGTGATATTCTTTGTAATTTTTCATTATGCCGTCTATTTTCCTGGTATTATTGTCCTCCTAGGCCCTAAAGCCCTTTAAAGAACAATACAAAACAGCTTTGGTATCATATTGACTCAATTTCAATGTCATTAACTCCTCTTCCATCCCATAGACGTTCTCTCATGGTATTCTGAAGATTTCTTTTTCAATTCTCCTCCATTTTCATAAGCAGCTGTCTGAACGGCCAACAAAGTGCAAAAGTTTCTCTTTCCATACATGAAGCCAGAAGGTACATCAGATATATAAAATGGACTGAAAAATTATCCACTGACACTAATTGGTCTTGGATCATACAGAAAGATAAAATTCTGCTGATACAATGATGATGGAGATATATTATACTACAAATCCGGAATGGAATCTGTTTATCTTCACCTCTGTTCATAGTAGGTGTTGTGTTTTCACTAAAGGAAAGTAACCTTTGTAACCTTTTGTTCTGTTTGGATGGAGTAATTGATGTTTACATCTGTGCTATATTTGCTCTCTTTAGAAAATAAAACCCAACAATGCATTCCTGAAAAATATTTAAGCTTTACAGAACAAATCAGACATGCTTTACGGAGTGTTAGCTCCATGTCTGCTGACAGTTATTCCTGTTTTGTGTGATACTTCCCAGATGATAATTATTTGTTAAATGTTAATCTCTTATCAGATGCTTGATATTTTCCAAAGATCGCATTATGCTTCTTGCCATGATGGCATTATTGGATTTACGTTTTGCTGTGTTTTGTTCTGTGCATTCTTTTGCTGCTAAAACACAAAGTGATTGCTTCACATAGAATAAAACCCCGCAAAAATGCCTTTAAAAACTTTTGCATGTCCTTTTTGAACATATAATAGGCTACATGTGCTTATCCATAAATTATTCAGCATTTGTTGAGTGTAAATGTGGCCTGTTGGGTTTGTTGCAGTTGGTCTTTCCCAATCCAAATGATTCTGTGATTGTTCAGCTCACAGTTGGCAATTCTCTTAGAGTTAGGTGCTGGTTTAAGGCAAGGAAGGACTGCAGATGGAACACCCTGGTTTTGTATTCGGGATGGGATCCCCCAAATGTTTTGACTTCTGCTTTCAAAAAAACTGCCCCAAGCATTTGCTTGTCTACAGCATAGGAAGATCATCATCACTGAGTATAATGTTCCCTTTAATAAAGGATGTTATCATACCAGCCTAAATATACTTCATCAAAGTAACATAGGGAACTGAGACATGGATGTTCTTTTTTATATTAAAGAAAAAAAAAAAAAAGAAAGAAAAAACCAGTATATATACACAGAAAGTCAAAGCTGAAGTAATAGGCTACAAACACAGAGAATTCTGCCACATGTACAGGAAGTTTCAAAGAAACCTGATGAATGGTTTGGTAGAAGCAATTAAATATAAGTAAGGGGAAAAATTGCTATCTGTCAGTGTATTGACAAATTGGTAAATTCATGGATGAATAATAGGATCATTATATGTACTAATAGATTAGACTGTCCCATCTCTTGAATTTTTGGATTTGGATGTCTCCAGAGGACCTTCACCAAAAAAATATACTTGTGGAAAAAATGTTTACAAAAGATTGCAGAAATAAAACTTCAAATGAAAGCTTGAAAAATAAAGCAAGAAAGGATATAGTAGCAGAGAGTTTTTTTTTTTTTTTGTAAAACATGCTATCTGGCTCTGAAGAAATAGTGTCTGACAAATGTTTTGCAGTTTTTCTTTGTGTGTTTTTTTGTTTGTTTGGGTTTTTTTTTTTGTTTTGGGGGTTTTTTTGGGTTTTTTTTTTTTTTTTTTTACCAAGAGGGATAATACTGCTTTTGAAATGAAAAATTGAAGGAAGAGCTGACAGTAGAGTTTACTCCCTGATAAGACTTGCTGAGCTCCACAGCCCTACCCTTAGGAGAACTTTTGTTTCTCAGACAGAGGCTATTGAAGAGGAGCTGGACAGGTGTAAGTCTTGTGTGCTACTATAGGAAAAGCTTAATAAAAATCAATTTTTACTCTTGAGAATGCTTCTCCTGTGCTGCATAGTGTGTAGCTTCTGAGCCCATAAGAACTATTTACTAAATACAAACATTCTAGCAAACTTCATTTAAGCTACTTTTTAGGTCAAGGAGAGTAAAATGAAAAGAGGTAATGTCAGTAAAAGCCTCACTGAAAGATCAGAGTTTAAAGAAACACAAGAAAAGTAAAATCCAGACACTATTTGCAAATCAGAGTTGTTTCATTGTTAAATTAAGCAGAATAATTAAGTAAAGAAGAAAGCAGTTTCATTGTGTGTTTTTCTGAGTGGCTGGAAGATTTGAGGGAGAAAGATTCTTCCCAATCCCCTGGTGAACTGTGTACCTGCAATGCTTTGTATTCAAAGGCTTTAAGGAAAAAAATTAAGTAACTTCTCGTTTGTTACTTTGTCTTTCTGCAAGCTTACAATGATAGGCATGATTCCTTTAAATGTGGAGCCTGAAACACCCAGGAAGTGTAATATCAGTGCTAATACCTAAGATTTAGTATGTTTTCTAATATATTTTAATCCCTGGGAACACTCAGTTAGATTTTCTGAGATCATTTTTAATTTCTGATATACTCCAAGTGATTTATCCTGATGCATTTGCCAGATTAATTGCTTTAATGTTGATTATGCTACCAAGAGTAATCTGATGGAGAGGACAGTATTTAATGGTTAGAACAATACTGAGAGTGGCTGTTTGTTGGTTGTATCATTGATAAACTCTCTGGACATTAAATATTTTTTTCCTTGTTTGTTACTTGTGAGCAAGTGTTAATCTGTTGTGGGTCACTTGTAAGAAAACCTTAAAAATTTCACCAAAATCTGTTGTAGAAACTAAGTGAAAACAGTAATACTGCTTTTCCACTGATAGGATAATTTGCCTAATGCTTATATACACACACCTTGTGATTTCAAAAATAATTCCTGATGGAACAAAAACTGGTGGCTACTGGCTTATTGCAGTGAAACTGTGGAAGCTCAGAATAGTTCTGGCAGTAACAAGCTGGTTCTGGTAGTAACAAGCTATACTTACATTGTAGAAATCCAAACCAGCCCCATGCTATCAGAACATGCCACTAGGAAATTAACTCCACCCCAGCCAAACTCAGCACAACTTACTACACATAACAACACTTTATTAACGGATTTTGTGAATAACATATTATCTTTGTACATACCCAGTAATGTTTGCAGTTTATCAATAAAGCTGCACCACCCTTACATCACCTTTACAAGGTGAAAAATTGTCTGACATTCTGGTAATGTAGCCTGTATATGTTCTTGTGAAGCAAGAAATAGAAAGGGTTGTACACTTCCTTAGAGGGAGAGTGAGAAACCTAGCTGCAGCAAAAAGTAGCAGTTAGAATAGTGGTAGATGGTAAGACACAGGAGCAGGTAAATAATGATGTAGATTTTTATAATTTTTTTATTTCTCAATTTATCTTTTTATGTAGAGCTTTGAGATATTTACACTTAATTTCAGAAGACATTTTCATTTTCTCTTTGAAATGTTCATGCTTTGCTAATACAATGAAAAATGAAATAATGATGTTTTTAAATGAATAATTCTACTTTACTTAAATTTCTTCAGTGGTGCAGAAAGTTGTCAAATACAAACCCATCAAGATTATTATACTGAAAAAAAGAGCTTTCAACAGTTATATCATGGCTCTAAAGATCTTTTTCAAAATGTCTGAATGTATTTTGTGTATGTGCAAAAACTAAATTTCTGATATGCCAGATTTATTTTAGGAATACAAAATTCTTGATCTGTGTGCTATTTGTATTAGCCATCAGTTTAAAATCCCAGATAACAGAAGCCTGATCAGTTTTAGATGGCAGAAATCAACTAAATTGATAAACTGAAGTCAGCTCCACTCTGAAGGAAGTGATACATTATTAAGTGATAGCTCAGACAAAAACAATCTGAATAAAAGGTGTAGTCCACTCTTAAACTGTGAGCTAGAGAAGCTTAACACTTTCCCATCTCACCAGTGGATTTTGTTAGTGGGTTTGTAAAGTTTGTTACATGAGTCCCTTACTTCCCTCAGCTTTAAAAATGGGTGCTATACTTACTGATTATTTTTTAGATACTTTGAGATGAATTGTAGAGAAAAATGAAAATTTAATAAGCATGTTTCAAGTAATTCTCAAGCTTTGTTCCTCTTTGGCAAAAGGCTCAGGAAACCAAACCAGTTACGAATATAAATAAGGGCATTTTTGATTGTTTATTATATACTTTAAGGGCCCTGAAATTCAGCAAATCATTATTTTTCAGTGAGACTTCATTTCTGTAGGATATTTCTGAGCAACTACAAATTAAACTATTAGTCTATACTACTGCTAATATTTTAACTGTGAGAGCACAGCTCCTTCTTTTTTGTTTTGTCTGCTTATTATACTTATCTGATTGCATAGTATAGGTTATGATGAGTCATGATTCAAATATAAGTTTAGGTTGTTTTCCCAATTCTGTTGCCTTCAGTCTGACAGCTGCTCCCTTGACATCTCCCCAGACTAGGCAGACCTTAGAAGTAAATAATGACAGGCAAACTAAGAACTGTCTCTCATGCTGACAGTCATTTTTCATTCCTGAAAGATACTGTCAGTTTCTTGGATGACTGCTTGAGCTTCTTGGACTGCAGCCACATTTGTTTTATTTTTGAGAAGTTCAAGAGATAGCAGTGTGAATGAGTGACCCTCTTCATCCCTCATCTTGGAAAAAAAAAAACAGTGAAAATGACCGGGTTGCTCAATTTCAACATAAACTTAGCATTTTCTCTTCCTTTCTTCAGTCAAAATGAAAGTAAATGGAATTTTATTCCCTTAAAAGTGTTTTTAGTAACTTCATCCACTGATTTTTTTCTGGGAGTCAAAATGGGCAAACATGTCATCAAAAGTATTTATTTTTGCACATGCAGTTTGCTAAGGTGCTTCAGTATTATTTCTGATCCCTTCAAATAAGTGCTGTTATGAAAAATTAGAAACAAAGGAGAAACAAGTTTGCTTTATCAAAGTAGCCACAGGATGTTAATTAATAATTCCTGCACTGGAATCAGAATTCTTTATACTCTTATTATTTCAATGAGGATGCAGTGTCATAAGTCCTATGGAGTCAGTCTTGTATACAGGAGGGTAAATCCACAAATACCAGGGAGAGAAAATGCTGACTGACACATTAGGTAAAAGTTGTTCAACAAATCTATAAGGAAAATAGATAAATCACTAAAAAGTGTCCTTTTTTTTTTCCAGTCATAGAGAAGAAAAGCAGGCAGTGTGCGCTTTTCCAGTGAAAATGGAATAAATGAAATGTTCAGTAGCATTCTCCATGGAGGGGCTGGAAATGTAAATATAAATGAAGTACTTTCATGATGACAGTGCATCCAAAAAATCCTTTGAATTTAGGCCAAACAGCCCTAGAGAAAATGAGAAATTCCTAATGCTTCCTGCCAAAGAAAAATAAATATGATTCCAAACTGAAACTCATGAAGACAACTGCATATCTGTGGATATGTTACACACTGGAAGTCTTGTTTAATTATGTGAAAACTGGTTGTAGGTCACAGATTTTAACCCTCAATAAAAACAGAAGATAGGGTAGCTGTTGATCTTCTAGCCTCCCTTCATTATATTCTTTTCAATCAAATATACTTGAAATGCATATTTTAGATTGACCAAAAAAAAAAAAGGAAAATTGCAATACATTTCATTCAACAAAAATATGTAGAAATTAGAATGGCAATACAGTTTGTATGCTTGCATCTTTTGTTGCTTTCTGAAATCTTTCTTTTGGGCTTTATATTTTATCTCTTTGCAGATGTAAAGTATATATAGTACAGGTATTTAACAAAGAGCAGGAATTCAGAGTTCCAAATTATTCTGTATTAAATAGGAAGCTAATTTGTATGTGTTCTTGTCACTACATGGAAAATCTTGATAGTAAGTCTGGGGTTTTTTCCTCAAAGGAATATATCCAAAATGTCTCTTGAAAATCTCACATCAGAAGAAATAAGTGTGCCATGGTAGTAATGGATGTTAAAGTGAATGGAGAAATAGCATTAAGCAGGAAATACCATTATGTTTGGTACATAGCTAGCCTGAGTAATCTATATAATTATAGAAATTACAGAAATCATGTATTCAGAAAGGGATTAGATGTGTAGAGTTAATAATGAGAGTATCTGCAATGGCATTAGCGAAGAGCGTATCTGTAAGGATTATAGTATTTATTATTACAGGATGTACATTCAACACATTCTTAGTATTAGAGATAAATGTGCTTCTTTGGCTAAAGTATAATTGTGAAAGTCTCATTTCACTATTCTATTAAGGTTAAAATAATGGATCAACTCAGATTTAACATGGCACTTTGAAAATCAGGGATTTTTTTTGAGGTGCAGATATAATGTAATGCTGAAGGCAACAGAAATAGAATGGGGGGAAATTCCAAATACAAGAGGGAGAAACTTCAGTGATGGATATCTTTTGTCTTGGCAGCACAGAACATCATCTTGTTTTTGGTTAATTGCTGTACAAATTTTATGGTCTATAATTATCTTATAATTATAGAGATACACAACCATTATTATTATGTTAAAAGAAGATAGTTGTGCACAGTTAAATATCCGTCTTCTATGTCTCTTTATTTCTGGAAAAGAGTATGGATTATAATACTCGTAGGTGTTTCTTTTGTCAGTTTTGGAGCAGTATACATAACAATTATTTCTATTACCAACTTTCATCACTCATTTAACAGCCTTGAAGAACTGGGAGAAATATCTTGCTTTTGTGTCAGTAGCTGGCAAAGCAAATTTGTAGAACAGCAGCAGGAAGATGATGAGGCTATAATTGTATTGGTGCTTCACTCTCCAAATGATCTGAGGCACGGGCCTCATACTGCTGGGGAAGGGTGAGCCTTTGTCATCCAAAATTTACCATGGCTGCTTCTCAGTCGAGAGTGACTTGTTTATAAGTTTGTTTAGTTTCAAGGTCAGGAAAGAAATCCTGTTAGCACTTGAGAGAGCCAAACCAGGCGTTGGACAGCAGGCAGTCTGGAAAAGTGCCTGCAAAATGCTCCAATGTGGATTTGCTGCTCCCTGAGGGAAGGAAACTTCTCTGTGCCGGTTGGACCATATTGAAACTGTTCAGTGCTGTGATGGTACTTGATTACGCAGCTGGAAAGGAGTTATACTCTTTTTCCTTTTATATCTTATTTTCAAAATTTAAATGGGACATGGTTTTGCTTCTGAACAATCAGGAGTATATAATGGAGTATATTGCTCTCAGTCAAAGCCGGTAATGTAGCTCCAGATCATTCTTCTGAATATTATTTCTCAGAAAAGGCTTCTTTCTGGAATCAGCACCCCTTAATTTACCAAACATCAGGCAAAGAAACATATCAGTTATATATAATCTGATGATGAGTTGCAGTTTTAATAAGTATATGTTTTGCTGGTACTTTTTACTGAAGCAGCAGAAAAAGAACAGGGAAAATGTGAAGTTGTATATTATGATTATTGAATCGTCTTTGAAATATCTTTATTGTGTTTTGCGTAGTTTTTTGTGGCTCTGAAAGTTGTAAGACCATGTGGTACATAAGATGGCAAAAATGGAGCCACTGACTGCTCAATTCCTTTAGTTTCAACCAGAGAACAAAAAGAGTTATTTTTATGCCAATTACAGGTCAAGGAAGTACATTCCCCTTACTTTCATTTTCAGCTCACCAGCAGCCTTCTTTGTCCATCCCACTTTGTCTTTCATTTGAAAGGCTTGATCAGAAAAATACTCATGCCATCTTCCCTTGTCTGAGCAAAACTGTAACATACCAGACACCCTACATTGATTCAAAGGAAAACTGCTGCTACAGTGGCAGAGATCTGGCAGCTTTCCAGTGGCTCCTGCACTTTTCTTGCTGTGTCTCATGCAGGCTAGAGAGAAGGGACTGCCCTTGTCCATGATGTAATTCATGTGAGGTGTGCAAAGAACAGATGCACAGCTGGACACTTCAATTATGGCAGGCCCCTACATGATCAGATTTAAGTTTTATTTCAAGGCTTGTCTTGTTGGGTTTAAATCTGCCTTCAACATCATCTGTTTGTGCTACTCACATGGTTCTTTGCAGCACTTGACTTCATTTTGTTAACAAAACTTGGAACTTATGAAGTACAAGGATCAAAAGACCTGATGCTATTAATAGATATGAGGAAGGAATTTCTGAGATAACTCATACATTTTCTCTTTTTTAATTATGATTCCATTATTTCCTTGAGACTGTATTTGCTTTCTCCTTCAAGAGACTCCTTTGTTTTTTAAAGTTGCTTTATTAGGAGCCCTGGAGAAATGGAAAGCATGGCTTCAAGCTTTCCCAACAACTTTACATCAGAGGTGCTTAACTGTGGTGGAGGTTTTGCAATTGTAGGAAATTTTACATAAATGCATTTCTAGGTTTCACTTTTTGTTATGTTTGCACAGACAAGAAAATGAACCTTGTGTATTTGTGATATGTTGCTTTGACAGTCATCTTATTCAAGTATCTCTCCGTTAGGGATGTTCATGCTACCCTAAAAGATATTTCACAAAAACAGCCAAAAATGCATAAAAATACCTTCTTTTAGCCAAAATAGACCTAAAGAGCAGCAATCTAGTGATTTGCATCTCTCTTCCTAATTCATAAATCATGTGCTTTTTCTCTTGCAACAAGTATTTGCTGTAAGTTACAATAGCTGACCAACTTTCCTCTCTTTGCTGAGCAGAACTTTTATTTCATAGTACAATACTAATTTTTTTAATGCAATTTAAAAGAATCCTCATTTAGATATTTTTTAATATTCTTAGAGTCATCTTTTGAATATTAGCTATGCCAGGTAATTGTTATCCAATATTTCTTTTTCATTTATCAGATTACTGTTCAGTTATTGTAGAGGTAGGCAATGATTACACTGCCATCTGAAGTATGAATACATTGCTTGCCATACAGAAAAGTCCAGACATACTTTTCCAGGAGTCAGCATGAAAGTTATATACTTAAGTATTGCTATTTATGTATTATAAGGGTTTAAATGTTTTGAAATCCTACTGTTTTGTTATAGTCTGATTTATTACCTTTTTGGGGTTTTTTTTCTTCCTATTTCTTTTCACGTCCAATATCAGCATGTATGATAGAGCAGCAACTTTGAAAATTGTCACTTCTTTTAAGTGAGGCTCAGTCATTCCAAGATCACCCAAGGCAAATTGAATCTTAAACTCTTCCAGGCAGTGAAGGAGGAATTTCCAGCAGAGGTAGAGAAAATAAAAATTCAGTCATAAATTTGTACTGTAAAGGTCTCTTTTATTTGTTCTATATTCAGGTGATGATTTCAAATGACAGTAAACAATAGCATCTACAATACTCAGAGGAGTAATGGCTTCATTTATTAGGGAGATCTGGAAGAGGATGACATAATTAACATAGAAAAATGAGAAGTGAGAGGGGACTGTGTTTATTTTCTCTAAATGCATGAAGACACAAGTAAATTCCATTCCACTATTAAAATCCAGTGCAGGCAGAAAGGTAAATGGAGAAATTAGGCATGAATATATTTTGATGTAGTATTTTAAGAATTGTATAGTCTAGCTAGAAAATAAGTAACTTTCTGGGAAAAGGGAAAATTCTTATCACAATGCTTGACAGCTTCTGATAGTTATGACTATCTTTGCTTGCAGTAAGAATTTGGATCCAGTGACCTCTGATTTCTCAGATATATCTTTGTTGCTAATTTTCCTCCATTTCTCAATATGCAATATCTTTTTTGTCTTTGGATGCCTATGTACTTTTCTGAGAGAAAATACTTTTTTTTCTCATTCCTTTCCCTTTTGTCAGTAGGTCTTGTCTAGGAGAACTGAAAAAGGAAGACTAAAAACATGACTAAAAACAGCTGTTCTGCTGAGTGCTTTCATTGAAAATAGAGCAGTTGGGATCAACTTCAAAATGTGTCTCTTGATTCCAAAAGGTCTTGGTAGTCAGACTGTAGGCAAATGTAAAAGGTCTTTACAGTCCTCTATGGGTTTGGCCAACAGGGAATGGTTTGAAAAGGGGATATGGTGAAACCTGTGAAAGAGTGAATCTTTATTTCATATGGGCACCACCCAGCAAGTATCACATTTTAGGCTTTCTTTCATGCCTCGTGTTCATCTTACATTAAGTAAAACTATTAAACTGAAGAATTTAATAGTAAAAATGGATGTAACAAGCTGATACCATGTAAAAGTCTTGAATTTCAGAAGGGGTCAGTCTTTAAGGGCTTTGATGATAAGGTAAATCACTGTAAAAAACTATTATGGTACAGCAAATCCATTACTCAGAACTGAAACAAAACCCTTCCTCTGGGGCAATGTATGGCAGCTATTCAATAACACATACAAACATCAGAGAGTAAAAAGAGATTATAAGGACAGGACTGTAACCATATGGTGGTCACCACTGCAGTAAGTATATAAAAGGGAAAAAACTTTCAGATGATGCAAGAATTTTTTTCTTTACTTCTACTGGGAGAGGTTAATAAGAAAAACTGAAGAAATCCTCAGAGAGCCCACTGTTCACAGGGTTGAATTATTTTACAAATGCTGAAATTCAAATTCTATCTGCTAATAATTCAGTTCAGAATGCACTTGAAAAGGCCTATGATGGGATGAACTTTTACAGACAATTTTAGTCTTCAGCAATAACTCTTTTGCGAGCTGTTGAATTATTGGAATTTAAAGCAGGAAAGGACATTTTTGAGTGTCAGCAGTGTGTATTATGGCTATTCATATTGGTATTTCCCTTGGAATGCTGGAATATTGGAAGCTGTGTGTATGAGCAGATCCTATATGGAGAAGATTTCATGTTCTGCCTTGCTCATTTTTATTGAAATTCAGCTAATTTGAAATCTGCTAAAAAAAAAGTGTTTAAAATCAGCAGTGCCCAAGAATGAAATTTTTCACCGATTTTATCCAATTTGGGAAGGCAGAAACAAAGATAAACCAAACAGATGTCACAAATCAAACAAAGGTCTTTCCCTAGTAGTTTCTCTGTGATGGAAAAAGAAAATCCTCTGTTTAGGACCTTGAAATACTGGAGTGTGCAGAACAGAGTTGGTGAAGAGGAAAGATGGCCTCTGTTCATGCTCACAGAGTGATCACAAAGTGATATTTCCTTTAGTCACTTCCAGTTTTCTCTCTTTCATTAGATTCAGTAGTTCTGTAATTGTCCTTCCTTTATGATGACTTCTTTGCTGTTGAGGGGTTTCACTTGACAATCCTGAAAATTATAATCCTTTATTGGAGATTAGTATAGAGTGTGCAAATGCAATGGAGTTTTTGAAACTGTCAGTGCACTTCAAGACTCAACCATAGAAACCTTGTTTAAAAACTGGATAAACTCTCCAAAACCTATTCACTGAAGGGTTATTCTATTAAAGCAGCATGCCATGATTATATTCTTTTTAATTCTTCTAATACTACTTCACTGTGCTTGATAGTTTGCCCTGTTCTTTTCAGGGTTGAACAAAGTTTAACTTTTGGGCTTTCTCCAAATTGGACTTTGTTGTGAGCTCTATTGGTTTGAACAAAACACACACACATGTACATATCCTTGGCCCTAGTAAATTTGTCCTATGTCCAACCATTCAAAATGTTGAAACCAATTCCTATTAAAAACAAGCCTCTTGTTCATATATAATATTTGTGTTATTTGTTTCTTATACTGGTTTGCATTATAGTTGAATTTGCATCTTATGCTGAGCTCAAACAAGAGAATTTAAAGATACCAACTATCACTGTTAAGGCAGTGCTATAATGTAGCTAATAGTGCCTGACTGCTGCATTTAATGTAATTTTGTATGCTCACAAATTTATAAAAATTAATGATTACAAAGTCAGACATGGCCCAGTGTAGAAAGAATTATGCTTAAAGATATTTTACCCAGCTTTTATTATTTTTAAGTGGAAAAAATAAGATTTTTTTCCCTCTAATTCTGAAATGTATTTTAGACATTGAAAACAGTTTACACAGAAAATAGCATTTTCTTTTCTGCATTAATACTGTAGCCAGAGAGAAAGGACTCTAAAATAAATACTAATAAAGCCACACCATTGAATTCCTTTACAAAAAAGAAAAAACAGCACGGTGTAAATAGTTTGTAGGCCAAATAATCTAACAGTCCATATTCTATTTCTGGAGAAGAAGAATAAGTTTCTGGATTGAAAATATTTGCAGTGACTTTATGTTTACCTAAAGACAAACTGCAACAAGCAATTAAAAAAGTAACACTAATTTTTATTTAAAAACTATTTAACCCTTTTAGAACTGGGACGGATTGTACGAAGATTCACACTGTGTCTGTGTTTGTGCAGAAGGATAAAACGTGATTACAGAGATGCAATTTTTGGGAAACAGAGATTTTGTGGCCCCACTAAACAGTGCACATTGCATGGAGGGGTACCAGTGAATGGATGAATCAGCTCTCCTGCTGCTCTACAACAGCAGGTCATTACTGATAAAAACTGCAGTTTATTTGGAACTTTTTTATAGTGCTCTGTAATCTGCTGGTGTCCACCTCCAGCACTGAGATCTCTCTGAAATCTGTCCTAATTAAAAAATTACCCAAACCAAAAGATTTGTCTTTGATGGTAGGTTGTTGTGGTTTACTTGCTTAATTGTTTTTTCATTCTCTGCACCACACCAAATTTAGCCCAAGTTTCTGTGTTCAGTTTTAACGAGCACGATACAACATTCATATCTGAAAGGGAAAATATATACTCTGAGTCTGAGTTTGTGCTGTGTTGCATCTTAAAAATGTGATGTGTTTGTGATGTGTTTCCTTCTACAGAAAGCAGCCCAGGTTACTTGTTTGTCCATGTTTTTACTAGAAACAAGAATAGGAGATATTGAACAATAAGAGAGGTAACATTCATAGTTGCTGCATTACATTTGTGATCAATTTGAAACATTTGGCACAATAAATGATATCTAAAGTTAATAAAGTATCTTAACATCATAATTCTTTTCATTTTCAAATAGCACAGTTGAGGTGCTGTGATGCTGAGATGCTTGATAAGATTTTGCATGGGGAATGGATACCATCTTTGGTTGCTAATACCCTAGCATTAAATGACCAAATATGAATGAAAATATACTTTGTATGTCGATCTAAGAGTAAGGTAAAAATCAAGCCCAAAATTGTGTGTAAGTTTCTCAGATGGAACTGTATCAAAGATCACTTACTGGACACTATTTTTATTTAGCACATATATAGCTTTTAAAGAGAGAGCCTTTTAAAAATTTTCTTGTACAACTACAGTCAATTAAGATGGCCTATGGAGGCTAAATCCGTTGTTTTATGACCTTTTGGCAAATGAAAAAACCCACAACCCCCCACAGTTTAAGGTACTTTCATTGTCTAAAGATTGGTGGCTATGTAAATATTTGAAAACAAAAATTGAATTACAGCAACTTCATGTTTTCCATCTTTTATCCAGTTCATGAATCCATTTCAAAGTTAAGACAGATTACTGTAAAATCTGTATTTTCATCTCTCTAATTTTAAATTATAAACACATTTAAAAAGTATGAAATCATTTCATGCCCACATTAAAAATGTCCCATTTAAAGTCTGACATACTGATAGAAGTTTTTACAGATAAAGTTTACATGATACACTGTATAATGAGACCACAGCAAGAAGTTTTTATTGTGCCATTTGGGCTTCCTGTAACATTATTTTCTTTCACATAGTTGCACAGGAGCTAGAGGCAGTTCTCTTGACCTTCTTATCAATATGTCAGGGTTCATTAAATATGTGCTGAAATTAGGGAAAAGATGGGGACATAGAAAGGAAGAAATAGGAGAGAAATAGGTGCTTAATGGCTCATAAAAAATAGCTCTTCTAAGATGTTGAAAAGGAAGCAAAAAACATCTTTTGTAGCAAGCTAAATTAAACACAAACTACTTTTTCTTTCATTCTTAACACCATATTGAACTTAAAGACATAGGCTATATGGCTGAAAAATTGACTCCTAATACTTCTCCAATACTTAGTGATTTCAGATTAGAAACATTTAACTCTTAAACCTCTAAACTGTTCAAAATAAGAGAATATTAATTGTATTTTTCCTATTTGTTTCAACTAATCTTCAATTATCTTTGCAGAATGAAGAAATTGAAAATGTGTCTTCAGTCTCAATTCTGAACAATGACACTGGCCAGATTAACTCACTAACTGAAGCTTATAACCTGTTACATGACAAATGTAGGTACTACTAATTAGTAGTATTCCTACTAATCTTGCTAATGATAATTCAGCCTCAGATTCTGGTGATAGAATTTAAGGACACACTTCCTAGCCAGAACCAGACACACTTTATTTGCCAGTGAAATCTAATTTTTAACTGATACACTTGTAGGAAGTCCTTACAGTTTCTAAAAACAAGGAAATTTTTATTTCAACACTTCTGTAGTAATTGTTATCACCAGATAAAATACGCAGAAACAGTTGGAAGAGTGGTGTGTGTAGCACCAGCTTGATGCTTTTTAAATTTGCAGTGGAGGCTTGATTTAGTTGCCTAAATCTAGCCTCCAGCTGCCTTTCCAGATGGGCATGAGTCTTCCATAGATCCTGTTATATCTGCCAGACTCCTGACAATGTCTCACATAATCCTGGAGCATGACAAATAGCATTAGACGTTTATACTTAAGCAACAGATTGAGCCCTGTATGTTTAAATACCAAGAGTATATGTCATTAAGCTTTACCGAGGGACTTCAAGAAGCATTGTGCAAAAGTAAAACATTTCTGAGCTGGGATCAGAACAGACTCAGTAGTTCAGTTCATTGTGAGTCAGGATTTAACTGCAGGCCATCAAAGGAGACATTAGTATGTGTTCAATATGAAATTAATCTTTTCTAGACTCAGGTCAAATTCAGTATTCATTTGGAATAAGGATTTTGTCTATCCCAAATAAGGCATTCTAATGATTCTATATTTAAAATAAGCAAACAAACAAAACTACCAGATTTAAAAAAAAAAACAACAAAAAACAAACCCAAAAACAAAACAAAACCAAACAGAATCAAAAAACAAATATGAAAATACAAAAGATGAAAACACAGAATGAAAAAAGCAAAAAAGGAATACATCTCCAAAAACCAGTGATACTACTTCTGGTTTCCTTGCTATTTAGAAGTTTGGCTAATTCTACTCTGTCTCGAAGCACCCTATGGTTTTTAAATGGATAAGATATTTACATCTAGCTACTAATCTAAAGGGCTGACAGCGTTCATCTGTGCTGTTAAACCACTGCTGTGTTCTGTCTCATAGTTGGCTGCACTTCAGTAGTAAATGGAATTAGTCTATTATTATAGAGTTGTGAAGTGCTTTGAAGTCTGTCAGGATGTATAATATCTTGTGACTGCTTGCCAAATAGGTAAATGCCTCAACCATTTTACACTCTTAAAAAAAGAGAAAAAAGATTAAGCTATACATTGTCATTATTTCCACTTTTTAACTTTACAGGAAACAAAAATCGTGAGGAAGAAGTGTTACACTGAGAATTTTCCAGTCACATTTTTTTTTAGAAATACACAATAGGTATTCCTATGGCAATGAAATATGTTCACCTGAATTTTATTTTCTAGATTTCAGCTCCTGATTTTGTTACTTCTTTTAATATTTAGGCAAATGAGGAATTAATGCAGCATTCTATGTCTCTGCATTGGAACTTGAGGAAGTTTGTCTGTTTTTTTCATTCTTTTGTAGGAAGGAAATTCAACAATTTACACAAAACTAAAGAGGAGGAAAAAGTAGTCTATCTGATGTGTTTTAGTGACCTCAATTGTGATATCATCCAAGAGTAATTTAGGTTGGAAGGGGCCTCTAGAGGTTGTTTTGTCTGGCTGCACACTTGAAGCAGAACCAGCTTATTTTGGATGAAGATGTTCTTCTAGCTTGTTCAGTTAAATTCTGAACATACAAAAAATTCCTCAACTTCAGGCACCTGTTCAGTATTTGATCACTGTCAATGTGAAAGGGTTTTTCCTTATATCTAATTACAATTTTCCTTCAAGCATCTTGTGTCTGTTGCCTCTCACCCTGGCACTGTGTACCTCCAGATAATTTTGGAGGGTCTCTCTTTACCTTCTCAATAAGTAGTTCATTGTGGAAATCCCACATTAGATTTATTTTTTTAGGAATACAATTAAGCCAGTTATCTCAGCACTCTGGCACATTGGGTTCTTCAGTACCCCAGGTATCTTGCTGACTCTTTGCTGAATTTAGAGTAATGGTTATACCTTCTGGTTATTCCAAGTACCTTATACTTGGAATCTCAAAAATAAAGCTATTGTAGATGTGGTACCAAAGATACACAATGGAGGGCAATAATCACTTGTGTTAACTTACTGACTACAAGCTCTATTGCTTTTTATGGTTTAGGTCATCTTTATAACAAGGACATATTGCTGTTATGCTGCTTTCTCTCCAGAGCCCTGTTGCACAGGTTGTTCTATTCTAAATGCAAGAAGTGTGCATTTTCCTTTATTAAGCTTCATTTATGCACTTCATGAATGCCTGCAGCATGGGAATCTCACAGGAGGAATGAGAAGTCGATGTGCAGTCACAGAGCTATTATCTCACTGGAATCACAAAGTGGTAAAGGATAGGTTACATAATTAGAGGGCTGCTTTGGATGTGTACATGCTGCTGAGAGGATCAGGATTGGAAGGAAGAGGAGATGTGCTCTGTCCAGTTGGAAGCCTGTAGCTGTGTCTCAGGAAAGACGAGGGGCCGTGTGGGAAGTTAAGAGCAAGGACCAGATCAGCAAGTGTGACATTTTGATGGGTATCTGATCAAGAAGAAAAAGTAGATCAAGTCTCTTTCTGGAGAACTTTGTGAGAGACTGTCAGTATCACAGGCATTAATCTCTAGTGTGCATTTGAACACCTGCAAAGACACCTTTAGAGCCCAGATTCTCTTGTGAACATCTTGATACAGGCAGTGAGGAGGCTGACCAGGGAGGATGGTCGAGTAGACCTGCTAGGGCCGAAAAAGGAAGATGTGGTCAGACTTGGGGAGTCTTGGGGAAGCAGTAACCATGGGATTCTGGGTGTTTTAAGTTCTGGTAACTCACCATGCTTGAATTGCGTGACAATCAAACACTGAGAAAAGAGATGCTAAAATGCTGTAGGTTGGTACTAAGAGTTTGCATTAGGAGCTTGATGACACTCTAGGTGAGTGCTGGAGATTGGTGTAGTGTGTGGTCTGCTAGAGTCTATTTTTTTGTATAAACTTTTTTGTGAGTTTTTTGGTGGTATTTTGTTTATTTTTGGTTTTGTTTGTTTTTGTTTTGTTTTTAATTAAAATATATAAAAATATCAGATAAATGAGGACACAGAGGTATTTTAGGAAGGCTAGCCCCAAATAATTCACATTGAAATATTCTCATAAATTCCTTTGGAACTCCATTATTTATGCAGAGGGGAGAAGGAATCCTCCCCCCACCTAAACCTTTAAGGGAATATCACTGTATTTGCTTCAAGGTGGATGATTGAGACACACTATTATATTTTGGTAATTCTTCATGAACAAAAAAAAGGGACAGGAATATCAGGATTTTAAATTTCTTTTCAAGACAAACCAGTATCAGAGAGACAGCATAACAAATAGAAGCAAATTACAGAGAAAATGATTAAAAAATAATGTGTAAAATGTTAACTTTTTGACAGTAGCAGTGAGGGCCTTTTTATTCATTGGGCTCTTATTTTGTGCTAAATATCTGAAAGTTTTGAAATAAACTTGCTTCTTTACCTAGTAATCTGAAAAAACAATTGGCTTTGCAAAAGCAGGCTGATAAAATATTGTAACATCATCTTTACAATGCCCAAGTATTGTAAAGAATCACAGATTGTTTTCCATTGTAAAATGAAGGACAAAGATGAAATGGATTAATATTGCTTCTAACAATGGACATTATAGTCATTGCAATATATACTAATTGAAATTTTTATGGTATTTTGCTTTCAAACAATAATTCTTGTGAAGAATCTACTATGAATTAATATAAAATATTTCATTTGATGTTGAAGCCTTAGCAGAGGGAATTTCTATGAACTGCCAAAATAAGACTTGCATTAAGGTACAGAGTTTTAAGTACATTGTAGAAAAAAATCCCTCATTTCAGGGCTTGTGGTTTCTTCTGGGAACACACTGATGAGGAATTGTTTGAAGAACAGTAAAACTAAACAGAAAACAAAGAAATAAATATGCTCAGGGTAACAGAAGTTTGGCTTCTGATGCTAAGAGTGCCTAGTCCTTTTTTCTTTGCTGGCATTTATGAAACAAACATAAAAAATTGCAAAATAAAAGCAAAAGCACTGTTCAAATTGATAGAGAAACTCCAGTAGAATGGCACTGGGAATTATTAAATTTTCAGTCATTTTCCAAAATGTATGTAACTTACTGGGAAATAAGTGAACAGGCTTCTCTACAGTCCAGAAATTATGATTCATGGTTGTGGCAAGGCTAAGTTGTAATACCGTCTAAAAAGAGAAGACAGCACCAGGTGTGTTTGAATAAATAGATTCCAGGTGGTATAATCTCTAAATATTGGATGCCACATGGAAGATAAATTTTTCATGAACTGCATCCCAGTATACAAGATAATATAAGAGATGAAACATTTGCACCAAGGTTAAAAATACTCAAAAATAAGTGAAATGTCAAGTGTATTTCTAGCTGCTATTTCAGTTAGTAAAAGCCATTTCAAAATCTCTTGAAAAACATAAAGGAAAACATGTGTGTGTGAGTTTTGAATAGGTCCCTTCTTTCCCAGTTCCAATTTAAAATCCTGAGAACTGCTGGTTGTAAAAAGATTTCAATAGCACATGCACTATGGGTCACAGTTTAGATGGAAACCTGAGATTAATGCAAAAAAACCCCAAAGGCACTGCTAGCTACAAAGCCCACAAGTGTCATCACTGGTTTGTCATAACATATGTACATTTTTGATTACAAAATGGCACATACAGAATTCAGTAGGCATTTTTATTGATTTTGTTCCCCCCTTATTTGGAAATGACTAGGTACACAGTGTCTTTTCAGAGGGATGATTTGCATCAAATGAATAGTTTCGAATGTCTGGAAATTCTTCTTTTTTTCTGTAAATTTGGACTTAGATTATATTTAAAGCTGGCAATAACCCTATTGAGTGAAAGCTAGAGTGGGATCATATTCCATTCTCTCAATCTTCTTGCTAAACCATATGGGCTATGGGTTCCCTATAGCTCTGAAAAGTGTCTTTCTGTCACCACTCTGGTTTCACTTGTAGCAGTCTATTTTGTACTTATTTCAGTAAATCCCACAACGATATGTTGAGATGCTTTTCTTTTTGCAGTTCCTCAGTGCAAAGCATCCCGAGAAATGTGGACTGGTCATTCCAGCAGTCTCTCATCATTCCTGGTGGTAGCAACAGTTGCAATGCACCAGAGAGAAAACAGAACACAGGATTTCTCCTGCTCTTTCAAGTAAATAACAACATGTAAATTTTTCTTTGGTGGCCCAAAAGTAACCACAGTGTTATCTGCTGTGCTGGCATCATTACAGAAAAAATTTTAGGAAAGAAAGAGGCATCTGAGGGTGTGGGAGCATCTTACTGGAGACATGCTTGTGGAACGAGGCACCACATTGGGTAGGAGCAGCCTCAAAGGGCTGTGGCTGCAGCAAGGATGCTAGGAAAGACCTGCAGGAAAACCTGAAGGAGCAGAGCACATCTGAGAAAAGGGGCAAAAGGCAAAGTGTGGGAGAGTAAAACAGGAAGAAGAGCAAAGAATTTGAGGGAAACTTTTGTGTACATGATCCTTACACCCAAGTGCTTGCTTGATTATATTCTTTTTCTGCCCCATGCCTCACTTGCCTTGCTGCATTAATTAGCAGTAAATTAAACCAAGTAGAAATTCCCCAATTTGAGATTGTTTGTTACATGTACATGTAAGGCTGAAGAAGGAGATTGTATGCATAGCACTAAAATAAACCAACAGTGACTGAAAACCTGAAGAGCTTAATTTCTAAAATGAAGCCTGATGTTAGGCACGTGTTGTTTTCATAAAACATCTGTATTTTAGCTTTTCAGCCTGGGAAAGCAAATATTTGCAACCAACCATAGTTTTGGTAAAGTGTTAGATTATTCTACTACCTCCCTCATATTCTTACTCTTTCACATAATTGGCTTTTCATGTGAAGGATAAGCAGGATGTAGTGCTTAGATTATTCCCTTGGGATTTAATATAGTCCTAAGCATTTGCTTAGTTTGAAATAATTAGAAATTAAGAAAAACATTTCCAAAAGCACATGTAAATGTTTTTGCTACATTTTCAGTGTCAGTATGCATTTAAATAAAACACACTTCCCCCATATACACCCACATACAGAAACTATAGGAACACCCTTTTAAATTCTCACTCTCTGCACTGCAAATGTCCCTTCATCCTTAAATTTTACATTTAGTTATATCGTTAAAACCAGTTAGGACTGCTGGTTTTAATCGTGCCACTCAAATGAATAATTATATTCCTGTGTACTTTGAGGCTTGTTGCCCTAGGGTTTTCTTTCTTTGTAGAGTTCAGTGGTCATAGATGATTTAAGCAAATAGATTTTTTGTAGAGTTTTGAGGGGAGCAATCTGTTGCTATGTCTTCAAAAGTCAAAGGAAAGACATGCCCCACCCCCACCACTGACTCAACTTCTGGAAAAAGGTTTGAAGATTCACATTCTTCCTTCAATGTGATTTAAGATCTATGAGCTCAGACAGTAGCAATGGTGAAACTTGGGGATGACATTTTCTTTATTCCAGAGAGCATAGTTTGTAGAAGTACCCTCTGAATGCATTTATGGAATCCAAATATCATTGTATTCATCTCAAAAGAAAAAAAAAAAACCAAACAAAAAAAAACCAAAACCCAAATAACCAAAAAAAAAATAAACCCAACCAAAAATAAACCCCAAAACAAACAAACAAAAAAAAAAGCCCCAGACCCCAAAAAACCCCATGAACATCATGGAATGGTGTGTGTTGGAAAAGACCTTTAGTAAGGATGATTTTTACAAGGTAAAGAGGAGAACATACGTAGAGTCAAACAGTTTAGAATCATCAAGATAAAATGTTGTGCCTTCCCTTCGTGTATTCTAGGATAGTGTTAATTTTCCTAACAGAGAGTTGTACAGTTTAAAAATATTAAAAAAAATGTAATTGTTTCTTCTCCCTTAAGCTATTTTCTATGGCTTTTAAACAGAAATTATAAGAAATATCCCTTATTTCAAACTCAAACTCTGTGCTTTCTATGAAAAATGCATACCTATTGCCTCTAAATTTAATTTCCTCTATGCAAGTGCACACAGACTATCACTTTATCTCAAGTTTTTTTGTGCTTTTGCTGTATGACACAATACGAGTTTGAAGCAGTGAAAATCTTACTGTCTCCTATGCTGTTATTACTGTTTTTACTACCAGCTTCTCTGACGTTTCAGTAACAATCTTCTGTGTGATGCTACAAGCGACAGAAACTCCAGTGAGTAAAAGTCTACAGAAATCCTTGGGGTTGGGTGGGGTGAGTGGGAAGTTAAAAGATTCCAGCAGTGAAAAGTCTGTGATTCTGGTATTTCTTTTGCTGAACATCATCTCCACTGTTTTTTTGCACTCTCCTCTAATCACTACTGTTCTTCTGTTGTTCAACCTGGAAATCCAAGCACTATGGAAAATGGTACGTTGGGTATGAACTCCAAGTGTGCGGTGTGTATTGGGATGGTGTAAAATATAGGTCACAAGATTTCAAGCTGAAATATAGGAGATGCTGTCCAAGGAGAAGTCTGGCCAGCCTGCCAAGAGGCATGCTAAATGGAAATGTATTATAGAATATGACATAGAGATACAAGGTGCATATTAAACTTAGCAGATAGTGCAAAAAATATCTAGAAATATACTATCTGTTGTTGATAAAAAATCTTTTCTCTGTCTTGTGTTTGATACAATTGTTTTTAAAAAAGTGATTTCTATCATAGATCCTCAAATATAAATAAAAGAACATTAGAAAAACATTATTTAATTTTTTTCCCCACTAAATGTGCAGGTGTACCATAATTTGGTATTGATGATTGGTTTGCCTCTTTATACTCAATTGCTATCATTCCCAATTGAGCTCTTCTAGTCTATTATGTGGAAGTAATTTTGATAATAAACTCTATAAATACAGCATTGCAGATAGTTAAATTCTTATTTTAGCCATAGGTTAGCCACTGTGGAGAACACAGCAATAATATGAGTGCTTTCTTCCTGCTTCCTTTTCAGTTAAATGATATATATATCATAAATTTATCAAGCTGAATGGGCACTACTTACCTGCATCTTATAGGCCTTGTACTGCTAGTAAGTAGGGAGGATTTTCCCTGGAGATAATTTTGTACAGAAAACGGATCTGAGATCTGTTTGGACCTTGTCCCTAAAATTCCTGCATGAGTGAGTCTTTATTTTGCTAAAGGTTTTGTTTTTTCCTTTAGGGCAAAAAGCCCTAAACACATAGCAGCATATCAGGTAAAGCCAAAATTGTAATCGGTGATTCTTTGGACATTGCATATATTGCAGATGTGTTTTTCGGGACGGGTTCAGCAATCCAGCTGAAATGGGCACCAAATGTTTAGAATTTGGCTACTTTGTCATTTCCTGCTGCTTAATCTGTTCATTTTAGTGTCAAAAGGAATTACAAGATAGACCAATCACCTGAGTGGCATTAAGAAAATCTGTTATTTTCATTGCTCTGCCTGATGTTTTAGCAGGTGAATTGTGGCAAATATTATTGCACTGACTAGAGTAAGCATTAGGGTCATTGGAGTGTCAAGTTTTCCTTCTTTTACTGAATGTGTAATACTGCTTTCAGAACCCTCCAAATGGCCTAACACCTCCCTCACTTATCTCTTACAAAAAAGTGTATTTGACAGAAAATGCAATCTCTACTTCTTCCTCAAAGGACACACTAGAATGGAATACATGCCTATCATCCTGCTGAATTGCTCTTTTTGGGAAGGTGATAATGTCTCTGAGTGGCTTTGGTAGTCTACTTCTAACTCCTCACTCTCCCTGGGAAAACCTTTTGAGATGATTCTGGTCTGGAAGAGAACAGAAACGTCAAAAGGGTTGGAGTTAGTTTAGTTGCATAAATTCTATAGAAGCAAAATACCTTCTGATCTCTTAAGCTTTACTAAATCTGCAAAACTAAACAGCAGTTCAAGTACATCTTGACTTCAAGACTTTGTTTATATTTGAAATAATTGTAGAAGATGGGTATGTGGGAGAAAGATGTTGATGAGAAAATTCAAGATAAAAGTTTTACTTGGTCTAATTGCTTCATTTTAGATGATTATTTTGTAGTATGTGCCATATAGTAATTAAAAACAACTCTTATCTCTACTTTACCCAACAAGTTAAACATTTGTAAAAAGATAAATGAAGACATTAAACATCCAGCTTAAATATGTAACAAAGCTTTTTTCGACTCTGCTATGAATCTAACTTTTGCTGTTTCATCATATTTGGCCTGGGTCAAATCACTGAATCTTCTTCCTCCATTTTCCAATATCTTACTGTGTAAGGATGTAAATTTTCATACATTAACTGAGACAATCACTACCACTGATAACTTCTGAGACTACCTATTGTTTCACTTAGACAAGCATGTCAGGAATGATGTATTTGCAGTTTGTCACACACAATTCATAAGAAAATTAAAAGCTGGCTAGTCAACACAGATTTAATATATTTATGAAGATATAACTTCATGTACTCGATATTCTTGGTTGCCAAACTGTGTTCAGAAGCCTGATAGGACATATCCTGCCTCAGAATTTGGGTATAGGAGAGGCTTGTGAAGAAATTTATGTGGTTCCACTTCTTGGAGGAAGAAATTATTTTAGAGAGTTAACAGGTTTTAAGCCATGAATTTCAAACAAAAATACAGAAATTTTGATAAATGCATTACCAGAAAATTTTAATTTTTGGTCTCCATGAGTATTTGAAAAAGATAATTTGCACTAAAAAGTCCCTTCTATCAGAGATATATAAAATGTTACAGCATAGATGCCATGGATCTGTTTTTAAACTCTTGAGAGTCCTCTAGTTATGAGCTATTATCTTCAACCTCTTTATTTATTAAATCATATATTAAAATAAAATACAGATTGCTATATTTCCTAATTGTCACTTTCTTTTTGAAAAAAATACTTATGTTCAATAAATGTTGAATCCCCATATATATATTTTTAATGATGCTGGGATTGCTATGTTTAGTTACATTACAGGTATTTGTGTCTATAATAAAAACTAATCTAAGAAACTTTTCTAATATTGTTAGTAATAACCTTTTATATATTTCTTATCTTTTTGTGTCTTTGTAATAATTTCTGATTTCCCTTTATTCAGTGTTTGCCATCTTTAGCACTAGAATTTTGACTCTGTCCACTGTAGTATGTCATCTTTTATTTCTCAAAATTCAAAATTGTCAAGGAATGCTACTAGTTCTCACGATCTCTTTCAAAGGGGTCTTATGTGCTCTGTGGAGTCTAGCTCAGAGGTGGAAAATAAATCTTCCATTTTTCTGCTATTCTTAGAAAAATTTTCTTTTTAAGGAGTATGACAGCTTTTTAAAATATATTATGATGTTATCAGTTATGATGCCCTTAACATGCATATATGTTATCCACCAAAAATTACTAAATAATACTATTCAGAGTTAAAAATGAAAGCTAAAAATAGGTAAAAGATGCATGGCAAAAAAATCCATGCATGGAAATGTAGCACAATATACTTAACTTGTTCTATGAAACTTGTCTCTTTTCAAATGTGTTTAGTTTTAAAGACAAAACAGTGGCTGTAGTAGTGGATAGAAGTAGCTGCTTCTTGCTGTGTGCTAAAAACAGGTGTTATTGTATCTTCATTCAATACGGTGAAAGAAAAGCAACTTCTGCTTTCCTTAGAGAACCTTGATAGGACAACCCATCAGCACGAACCTGGCTGTACCTGACAGGGACATGGGACATTTTCATGGTGGCTAAAGAGGCCCTCTTTTCCATAGATGGCATTCCGTTATGAGTGACAGTGCATTTGACGCTGAAAAATATGGCCTGACATGTTGCGTTCATCACTCTTGTTCTGACGTTTTTCTGTGCTAATATGAGTGTTAAAGAAGGAGGGTTTCTAAGTATAATGAAAATACTCTCTGGTTAGTCGTTTTCATGGATAGAAGATGTAATTTTCTGTTGAAAGAAGCTGATAGCATCTTATTGAATTTATCCCATAAATGAAAGCGTCCCATTACTTTAAATAGCACATGAATCTGCTTAGAAAATACAAATAGTCATAAGAGAATGATACCAACAGAGTACCTTTTGTGCCTTCTACCTGAAACTGTTTGCTTTGTAGCAATGTGTAAAGGTTGCTCAGCACTGAACACTGTTAACAATGATACAGTACCGGGGGCCTATGGCTTATTATCAGAACTAATCACAGTACAAAGAGAGCTCCCGCTTCGCCTGAAGGTTTTGCAAGCTGAATTACTTGCTATTCTTCTGTTTCAGTGAATGTGCTAAATAATAGAGTGTACACTAGGGAAAATAAATGCTATCATCTTGATGGTCTTGGTGGCTAAACTGATAGAGATTAAAGATGAGAATCATTGTATTAGGTTAGAATGACAAAGTTCCGAGATTGGAGAGGGGCAGCTTCAGTAAGAAGCTGCTGGAACCTTGCCATATGGAACCTTTAGAGACATTGGCTAAAGCTGAGCTCATAGTAGTAGTGAGCAATAGTAGTAACACCCCTGTGATACCTTATTCAAAAATAGGGAGAGAAATCCCAGTTGCAGAACATCAGCCAGAGTGAGAATATGTGAGAAAAACAGCCTTGCAGACACCAAGGTCAGTGCAGAAGGAGGGGAAGAAGGTGCTCCAGAGCAGAGATTCCTCTGCAGCCTGTGGAGCAGCCCATGCTGAGTCAGACTATGCCCCTGCAGCCCATGGAGGTCCATGGTGAGGTAAATATCTACTTTCAGTCCATGGAGGAACCCATGATAGAGGAGGTGGATATCCAAGGGAGGCCGTTTCCCTGTGGGAAGCCCACACTTGTGCAGTCTCCTGGCAGGACCTGTGGACTTGTGGGAGACCACACTGGAGCAGGCTCCTGCAGAGTTTGTGACTCCACAGGGACCTCGGGCTGGAGCAGCCTGGTCCTAAAGGACTGCACCCTGTGGAAAAAAAACATGTTAGAGCAGTTAATGAACTGCAGCCTGTGGGAAAGAGTCATGTTGGAGAAGTTCATGGAGAATTGTATCCAATGGGATGTACCCCATGCTGAAGCAGGGGAAGAGTGTAAAGAGTCCTTCCATTGAGGAGGAAGCGTCAGGAGAGACATGTGATGGCCTGACTGTAGTCCCCCTTCTTTGTCCCTCTGTGCCATTGTCATGGGAGGATGGAGAGAAAATTGTGGGAGAGAGACTGAGCTCAAGAACAAACAGTGAGAGGAAGGTGTTTGAATGTTTAGTTTTTATATCTCATTATCCTGCAGTGACTTCATTGGCAAAAAAATTAAATTAATTCTCTTAGTTGAGTCTGCCTTTCCTGTGATGGTAATTGTGAGTGATCTCCCTCGTCCTTAGCTTGACTCATGAGTCTTTGTTATATTTACTGTTCCCTGTCCAGATGAGGAGGAGGAATGATAGGAAAGCTTGTTGGGTACCTGTCATGCAGTCAGGGTCACCCCACCTCTGTCATTTAGAGTTTTAAAATAGGTAAAGAAGATGAGACCATTTTGATGCCAATGTCTTCCTATTACGGTAGGTAGGTGTGAATTCTCAAGGTTGCTTTAAAGAATTACTGGGTTGTAGTTATTTCAGTCATGCAACCTAACTCATCACACAAAAGGAAACCTTGGTGATGAAGGATGGCCCCTCGCAGCAAATCATAGCTAGGAGACTAGATCAAACACCAAAATGTGAGTTTCTACAAGTTGCTACTCTAAAAAGCAATTGCAATACTTCAGGGACTCATAGCTGACAACCCAATATTCAAGAAAGATGATGAATGAAAAGGTGGATAATTGCAAGGAAAATATCTGACAGTTTCATTTGGTTAAAATTCTAACTGTAGTTATTTGGAAGGGTTGATTTTATATTGCTTTGCAAGGGTCCACTTGTAAGAGCAAGTACAGCAGGCAGCTGAGTGGAAGAATGCCTGTTTTGACCTGTGATACTGACAATACCATGTATTTTACCAAGAAAATTTACTATACTAGCTGTGTAATATAGCAATTGTTAGCTTTGCTGAAGGTTGATTTTGGATTCTGATTTCATTTAGATTTTTACAGCCAATATGATTATTATCTTCTGCATATGTTTGGAGGTCTGGATTTCCCTAAAATAACACAATATACAAACACAAATTCACATAACTCTTTACCCCTCTGTTCTAAAATGGATTAAATCATTCAGAGTCTGAACTAGTATCTTTTTTTTAGCGCAGTAATTTGTTTGATCTCAGGAGGGATTGAGTGTGAACATTCCTATTGTGTGTTTTGCTACACAGAGGCCAGTATTATGTTGCTCTCGGAGTGGGAGAACCCTTTGAAATGGTGCTGGTTTTGCTCTATGTTATATTTTGTTCTTTGCAAAGCATTATTCTGAAATAAACTCATGTGAGTATCCAACTGTTTCATGGGACAGAAACTTTTGCAGGATGGTTCAGTTCTTTGGATAAGTTTCCACTGAATACTTTTGAAAGGTAATGTTACTGCTCTTCATTACTGGGGCTTTATCACTGTTTTCATTGCTTGTAGAAAACACTGTGTTTCTTGCCTCTTGTAATGCTGTCAATTACTTAGCAGGGATATGACTGAAAATAAATCAATAGCAATAGTGCACTAATGCAAGTGCTTCTCTTTCATGAGAAATGGAGAACAGCAAGGTTAGCAGGGAAGGATAAAAGCAGCCCCACCACATATATATATCTCAATGGATTTTGTACACAAGCTCTGCATTTAATGTCTCAGGCAATTTGTTGTTATAATTGGAGTAAGTAAATATAAAGATTAAATAAAGTTGAAAGCCAGAAGAAATCCTGAATTTCTTACACCATTTTGAGAGAGTTAAGAAGTGAAACCATTACTTAAAAGCCCTATTTTTTTTTTTTCAGGAGATAAGGTTGTAAAAATAAATGTATACTTTTCAGAATTAATAGTATAATTTCATTAGAAATGAGGGGCCTTTTGTAAGAGAGTAGAGTAACAGAGAAAAAGAGACTGGAAAAAATCTGCACTGTTGATGATTCCAATTTTCACTTTCTGTCTGAGACTACTAAAAATGATGTATAGTCAAACAAAAATTACCATTTAAATGAGATTTTAAATACCAGAAAATGATGTACAAAACTTACAGAAGGATATGAGAAAGTCCTCCAGCCCATCTTTGGACATTTCTATGTCCTTGTCTTCTAGAAGACAAGATCTGCAGTGTACACTTCCTGAAACATAATCTAATTGAATTTTAGAATATTAGTGATCCATTAGTGATGTGTTCTAATACTCACTTGTAGAAATTACCCTAAAATGTGTTGTCTTTGTCATAATTGCAAAATATTTCTTGTTTAGCTACCCAGAATGTTTAATGGAGATCAGTTTAATCTTTTTGCTGTGGTCTTTAAGATCCCTCCGTTGTATCTTTTCTAAACTAAATAACAGCTGTTTGTTTCATTTACTACCACCAAGTACAGATTCTAGATCACTGTGTGCTGTCTAGGAGTGTGACTTCCCATTACAGGGATAATTTTGAGTTGAAAGTTTTCCAGGACAGAGTAGACAAAAAAGACAATTTCCTTTGTCTCACAGACAATTTCTAGTCTACTATTTAAGGTTTCATAATTACTTTTTTCATTAAGCCTGCTTATTCTGACTTGAAATCATGTTCCGACCCGCAATATTCCATTTTCCACTGATATTTACAGGTCAGTAAGTTCAGTTGAAATTATTTACCCATAGGAAATACTTTTTTTTTTGTCTGTTGGTATATCTGGATAAGATTAGGCTTTATGCTCAGAAATATTATGGAAGTTTCAACAGTTCTTCTACATCTGAGTTTTTAAACTTACTATCCATGAAGTATTTCAGTTAGCAGGCACTGTTTTGCTTAAAGGGGCACATTGACTGCTGCTGTCAGTGCTGAGCCTTTCAGCACATTCTCTTACAGCATTTACTTGAAACACCTTCACTTGCTGACCTAGGATGTTTTTCCTTCAACGTGCCAAGAGTATCAACCTGCCTGTGGCTTTTCATAGTGTGTTGTTTGGTTGTCTTGAGCTCATCATTTTCTTTCATGTAGCATGTCAGTAAATGGGTATGAAGTTCAAACTCTTTCTTTGAAACCCAATGAGTTTTAGTCTCTTCAGATAACACTAAGAATTAAACCAAGGCCTGTTTGGAATTAAACTTACTAGCATCCTATACTAGAGACATTAGTTTTTGCTTTACTCTTTATGTTTGTGGACTCTCATATTCATAATTCAAGTCCCCTGCATATCAACTATAATCCACAGCAGAGATTCTCAGTTTTAGGATAAGGTTGCTCATTCATTTTGGTTTGTCTGCATTTGTGAATGGATTATTCTCCCAATATGGCATTTTAAGGATTTATCAAACTTGTGTTGAATTTGGTAAATGAAATAAATTTTGAGAATTTTTTTTTGTTATTTTCAAAGTTGGAAAATTAGTTTTGCAACATTTTACATTTTCTTAATGTTATTCACTAGTAGTTATTTCCTGGAATAGAAATGCTACAAAATGAGGTAGTTGAGTTTACCTCCATTTAGATAAAATTCGTATTCATTTACAGGTTTGTGGTTTTTTTTCTTTCATGTTAGTTGTTTTGTTCTAACAGATGTATGCACATAGATTAATACCTAAAACCATCACTGAATCATGTGTGTGATTTATATTTTTTTACACATACATTGACATAAGTAAGAGGCATTACGTGTTTACAACTTGTGAAAGTTCAGATGGCTTTGATGCTAAGGACCCTGAGTACCCATATGTGGCAAAATAAACAAATGTGTGTTGATTTTCAACACTTCTACACAACAAATGTTCCTACTGACTAGAGGAAAAGACTGAGATGCCAACCAGAACTTCTAGAATGCCTGCTACCTTTGTTTACTGTTTTAAGTGTATAACTGTCCATCCAAAAAAAAAAAAAATAGAGATTTCTCGTAGTACTAGGATTGACATATTTTCCTTTTTCACTTCTCAGGTTCCTGCAGAATTGTATTCAGTTTTTTAAAATGGCAAGAGACCTAAAGTAGCTTGCCGTTCTGTTAGAGAAACTTTAATTATAGAGCTTGCAGGTGGGAAGAGAGGCAGTAGGTCACGTCTTTATTAAAACATATCTAATTAAGTAATGTGGATAAAACTTTCCCTTCTTACAATGTGTCTCATTTTTGATAAAATTCTGACAGCTGATTGGTTTGGAGTTAAAGAGTAAGTTTCGGGTCAACCAGTGCACTTAGATGTTGCTTTCCCATTGAAGCCACACTCACCCAAGGCAACAGGAGTCAGTTTTAATGAGGCTAGAACTGCCTCTGAAGGAGACAGATCATAAATTAGTCATACAAGAAGAAGGAGACATAAAGGTATGTACAAAGGATCTAAAGCAGTTTTGGCAAACAAAGAAAGGTGATTTCCTACTGATGGCACTCACAAGTCCTTCAAAATGAAAGTAACAGATGGCAGGGGCACTGTCACTATGTTGGGATGACATTTCTTTATATGCTTGTTATTGTCAAGGATATCCCTCTGATGAAGAATCAGGGATGAGCTTTTCTGAATTTTGGTTGACATCTCCTATTTATCCTCGTGCATGGCAGACTTCTTCAAATATCCCGTAACTGTGATAGCCATTTTGTGTGTACAGCTACATGAGCAAATGATGATGTCAAAGTAGTGAATTTTGATGGAAAATCTGAAGTCTGATTTAATGGTAATTAAAATTAAACCTTGAAAGAAAATCTATTCATAAAAATTGGCTTATCAGTGAAGGGGCTGACATTTCTGTGATTTCTTTCCTATTTCATATTCTGGAGTGTGTCGCCCAGTGTTACTAAATTTATCCTTATAATGAAGTTATGATTTAATAAAATACTGTTACATTTATTTACTTAAAAATAACTGAGGCAAAACTTTAGTACATAGGCTTTAATAGCTGTATGTTTCTTTTATTTTATTATTTATGATTATTTATTTTTATTACAGTTCAACTACTAGTCTCCTAGACCTTTTGAAAACCCAGTTGTGTATTTAGAGTACATATATTGAGCAGCTGTATTATATTGATGTTGCTCTGTAATGTTCAACCATCCAAATGCAGCAGAATTCTTGCAGAAGCAGATTGCAGTTTTAGTATGGAGAGGATTTGAGGAAACTGAGGCCCCCGGTAATGAAGTCATTTGCTTAAGGTTGCATGAGTAGTCTGAAATAGAACTGTGGAGGAGATTTATGAGTGGACCACAAGCACAAGACCATCCTTCCTCCTTGTAAGTAATGTATCTGAGCAGAAATATGTCTGTCTTGGTGGTTTTAGATAAGAAAATGGAATTGTCACAAATACACTTATTGGGTTTTTTTCCCCAGAAAACTCAGAAATATAAATCTTGATAGTCTTTTTCTGTATGAGCTGTCATTATAAAAGCTATGCCAGTTAGAGTTTTTTATCTAATTTATTAGCTTGATGCATCATAAATCAATTAACTCACTAGTTTTATTCACTATAGGCAGAAATACTTCTGTTATTCTCAACTTTTCTAGTACAGCTAATACTTGCAGTTCTACAAACCTTAACTACTGTGAGTGGTTCCAGCTAAGTCAATTAGTTTAATGATGCTTACTTAGAGTAATAGGAATTAAGTCACTGCTGAAAAATAAGCTACTATATACTATGTTCTTTGTGATAATTTATGCAAAAAACCACTTTTGATTCCACGATATAGTGGCAAAATATTCCAGTAATTAAACATGTCAGAACATATATTAAAGTGTTTCAAGAACTGCTTCCTGGTAAGATAGCATTTTATTCTTTAGATTTCATTTGAGTATGCAGAACACTACAGTCTGTGCTCAATTGAATTAGCACAATTGAACATTCTTACTATTTAAAACCCTGAATCAGATCCTAAAAACCTCCATTCTCTTATTATCTGAATCACCAAGTATTTGGATAGTAGAAGTTTTGTGATTGTTTTGGTTGTTTGGCTTTGTAGGGGGAATTCTTTGTAAGGGTTTGGTGTTTTTGTTTTCTTTCCCCTTTTTATACATGCAGCATTAAAATCTGGTTACCAAGAAAAGCATGGAAGTTACAATTTTGCAAAACAGATTCATTTTTGGAGTAATGTTTTAAAGATAAACACAGCATAACAGAATATGGTAAAACAATAAGACTTGTCAGCATTACTAATGATGTAAAGCTCTTTTCAAATAATCTGCCTTCTCCAAAATGACTGGTGAACTTGGTCATTATATCTAATTAATTTTCATTTTAATGAAAGACAAATTATATATTAGCATTTGTGAGTCTTTCTGTGTCACTGTTAATTTTAAGAAAGCAGTTCCAAAGCTGTTTTTCTATTAAAATTTGTATAGAGTGAAAGCACAATCAGGGATGGCACAAACCAGTTTTTTAGAGGCTCGGGGCTCCTAAGCAGCAGACTTCCCTAAGACAAGGAATATTTCCAGTCCATAGTGCTGTTCTGTTTTGCTTAAAATATATTAGAATATCTTGACTTTTCTTCTGTCTACCAACACATGTAGACAGAGATAAACCCCCTTCTTTTCTAAGAAAAATATATATCCATCAAGAAACCCCAGGGTACTTGATCGTATTTATTTATCCAGTTTGTGATGTCTTTTTCTGTTGACTGTGTTTCAGTGTTGGCATCAGTGAACTGTGAAGCTGTACATTTCTGAGTTTTCCTCTGACTAGCAAAGAGTCTAGAGGATGATCATTTCCTCTCTACTCTGAACAGTTTTCTTTACAACTGTACAGTGATTTTTAACTGCTTGGCAGGAAACCAGCATGTTTACTGAAAAAAAAATAAACTTCCCCAGACTTTTCAGAGCTTTTCCTCTATTTTTTTTAATGACTCATTATTTTATAGTTTTTAAATGTACTAATTTAACATTGAAGTCCAAATAACAAGGGAAGAGCCTAGAAACAGGAGTACCTGCTAGTTCTTACTACTCTTCTGGTCAGGACCATATTCTGAATATTCCTCAACTACTTCTTGAGAGGCTTATTCATAAAAAACTCCACTGGTTAACTCAATTGAGAGTCTTCTATATGCTTTTGAAGTTTCCTATTGATGTAATATTTATTTTTACTTGATTATCAAATATATAAATAAATAATTTATATAAATATATAATTATTCCAAACAAAAAAAATAAACTTTATTTGACATATTAAACATCTACTAATAAAGAAGATTTATGTGCCGAAATGAAGAGAACTAAAATACATGCAATTGGCCTGGTTTGACAGCAGGTTTATAAACATAAAATAAATATAAATATATAAATATAAGCTATAATGATGCTTATATTTAATTTTCTGGTAATGGAATTCAGTGTTTTAGGGGCTCTGAATATCTAAAAACAATAAAGAAAAAAATCACATTGGAAGGGCTGACATTTCAATAACAGCCAATACCCTTATGACATCAGAAAAATACAGATGTTCAGACAGTATGCCTGATTCTGAGTGGATGTAGCAGTTTTTTGTAAGCCAGACTATGCAAGTTTCTGAAGATAGTTAATCTGTTCTCTGAAGCAGTTACTGAAATAGAGCTGCACTGAGTTATTCCCCCCCAGGACTTTCCTATAGAAAATTTATTCTACTCAGATAAAGCTGCCTTTACAGCCCTCACCATTTGAAGTTGCAGATAATGCAGTACTTTAAGTGCAAACAAGTTTCTGTGTATTCTGCAAGGTTCTTATTCTTAGCATCAGTGAAGTGTGAAGATGGGCTTGCAACTTTTGTACCATATTTCTCCAGTAACTTATTAAAACTGACTCTTATGTTTTAGAGATGATTGTTAATGTGAACAGCTCCATTGAGATGAATGGAGAAAACATATTTTTCCTGAAGCATCTTTGCCATCTTTAAGGCTGTTATTTGCAGCATGACTTTATATCAAATTTGCATATGAAAAGTTGTTTTCAACATTATGAGGTCCAGCAATATTTTCTTGACTTCTTCCTATGCCCAAGTTACAGATTCAGTACTTCAAAAACTCATAAAATTTGGTTAAAATCAACTGCAAAGTCTTTCTACTTTTTTAACCACTTGTTCTCATGGAATTACTTTTGAGAGGTAGCAAGTGTAACAAATATTTAACTTTCTAGTCTGTTAGTTTATTAATCAAAATCAGAAATGGATTTGCTTTTCTTTCTAATGCTTGCAGCACTTGTAAGCTTGTGAGATCCTAAAGGGAAAATCTTAACAGAATATAAACCTGCTTTGTTTGCTATCAAGCAGAAAAGTACTTGTTTGTTAATTTTGATTAGTTATTATCAAATTTGATTATATTTTATCGAGTAGCTATCTCCTGCTCTTGAAAAATAAACCACTGGTTTATTTAGCTCAATTGAAATGACCCTCATCCCCAAAATCTCTTTGATGCAATAGCATTTTATACTGTGGTATTCAACTGTTGGCACACTGACTGCACCCAGTTAAGGATTGCTTTACATTTGCTCACATTTTGACTCAATAACATGTTGAGGTATGCAGATAATCTATTCACATAATTTAATTCTTTGTTTTGTAGCAAAGATGAAATGAAATATAAATTAAATGGGTTTGGGTTTTTCTAATAAGAAAATTTTTCATTTGCCAGGTCAGGTTTAATAGATGCATGAGAAATGCTTAATTTCAGAAGTTTTTGTGGTTGGGTTTTGTTGTTGTTGTTGTTGTTGTTTGTTTTGTTTAAAAGCAAGGGAGTTTCTGAAATACATTCTTAATTTGCATGAAAACTGGAAACAGAGCAAGAAGTAATGGTTGTACTGATGACACATCTATTATCCTTACAGGAAATGGTATTTAGAGAGATCAGCTGACAGGTAAAATGATATGATTTAGCCTTTTATCTCTTAAAATATTTTTATATAGGTATTCCTCTCCTGCAAGCAGCACCCTTTGCCTTCCATGGCATGGTACCTATCCAAGTTGATGGATAGTTAAGTTACTCTAAAACTTAATCACTATAAATATGTTTTATACAACGTTAATATTTTTGAATAATAAACATTAACTATTACTAAATATATTTAAAAATAGTTTCAATTCAAAGATAAATTAGTTTTGTGGTAATATATTGCTCATGACTAGCTATTTTTGTATTATTTGTAACAATTATTGAAACACTAAATACTTCTAAGCAAGATTAACCTTTAAATTATACTTTTGGCTATCACTAATCAAAGATTTATATTAATATCTTTACCTAGAGCCAATTCCTAGTCATATATGTTCATTTTTCCATTATGTTTATTTAAAAGGAACTACTTCAGAGGATGAAGTGAAAGCATGACTCTTGATTAAATATTAAGGTCTCAGGATTTTGCTTATACTTTAATTGTGCAGTGTGTAATTAGAGAAACACCTACACATTTTGCTTACATTATATATTAGAAAAATTAAGGAGATTTCTAAAGAGCTTTCTGAAACTGAAACAGATTTATTTTCAGGATATTTGCATTAAAGAGTAGACAAAGTAGACAAATCTTGTTTAGTTAATAGCATATTTGATATAATAATAGGAAATAACCATTTAAGGACAATCTAGACCAAGGTAGGAACAAGAATTACATATATAGCAGAGCTTTCAGATCCTAAAATACATTCCAGCTTCTTTTTAGGTGAAAACCACATAAGAGCAGGTGGTAATAGCTGCTAAGAGCCATCTCATTAGCATTGCTGCTTTTTAAAAGAATTCTCTCTCAGATCTGTACCTAAGGAATAAGATTGTATAAAGCTGAGGTAATTGAGAAGACCTGTGAGAATGCAAGATGAACATATGAAACCAGTGCCCTTCTTTTACCTAACATGCACTGTCCTTCCCAGAAAGCTAAGTTCAGACCTAACCATATCTGTGTAAAGCAGTGAGCTTTGGGAGCTGTGGCTTGGAGCCAATGCTTGCCTTCTCTGTGTTTGTCAGCACAAGAGTTACAGTGTCATGAAAAGAAATTTATATTCCAGTGCTGGAAGGCAGAAAGGGAAGGCAAAGAAAGTGTAAACTTCTTGGTTTATTGCTGATGCAGAAATTCTGTATTTAATAAGAAACAAGAAAACATAAGTAATTGACAAAATGGTTATTTTGGATGTCTGTATTAGTTCTTTATTCCTCTGTGCAGCAAAAAATGTCATTGTAGTGCACATTTCTTGAATGATGAAAAGAGTGTATGTCAGTTTTGTGTCATTTTTTGTTTTAGGAGCTTTTCCTTCACCAACAAAGTTTTATGAAATATTTGTAATGAGCTGTGAATTCCCTGCTAAGATTGCATGGATGAATTTTAGTGTAAGTTGGAATGAAAAATAATTGCAGCTGTATAAATCAGATTTGTGGTGGTCAAATACACTCCACAAAGGCACACTTATGTGCATTGAACAGATTATCTTCTAAAAGGGAACGTAGTGCAGTTGACGATAGCTATGCTATAAAATCTCTTTATGTACTGGTAGCATTTAGAAATTTGTAAAATCTCTGTAGAAAGCTGACTTGTCAACTGTTGACATGTTTTCTAAAAATCTTTTCTGTACATGTAAGCACTTGGTATTAACTGCTTCACAGGATCAAGTCTAAATGAAATGACATGTGCAGTAATCCTGGCCATTAATAGCAAGAAAGTGAAATACAAGTAGAAAACAATTAGTCTAAGTTTAATTTCATTTTAGGTCATCTGCTAGGAAAATTTGGTTATCTGTGTATTAGAAAAACCTAAGGCACAAAAGGGGATTTCTTGGTGGGCAGAAACTATAATGTTCCATTAAAATTAGGCTCCTCTAATGAGTCTGTATGAATTTTAGTTTCTGGTTGATGTCTTTGAAGGTGGTTCCTAGGTTTGCCCTGACTGTAGAATCAAAAGATCTGGTATATGAGTCTCTCACATTGTGGGGGGAGGATCCATGTCTCCAATCCACGCTGAACTTAATGTTGTGTAAATCCAAGACTAGCCAAATATCTGAGGATTTTGAAATAATATTTTTAATTTACTGGAGTATGTTAGAATTTCCTGAATAGTGTTTCATAACTGGCAGAAGATCTATTTCTGGAAAATCTGTTTGTGATATTAAGGGCATAAAGTGTGAGAAGATTCAGAAGAAAATTTAGGGACTGGAAATATTAGAGAAAATCATCAGGAGTATATTTACTAAGCAATGAATGCATATGAATTGCTGAACTGTATCATTTTACATAGGCAGGTAATACCTTAAAACTAGGTCTTATGCTCTGGAATGTGAATTAAAATATCATTGGCATACAAAGGAATGGATACCTAAACATCCTTAGTATACAGAGGCATAACTTTCTCAGTTAACTAATACTTTTTTGTTTGGTTGGGTTTTTTTGGTTTTTTTTAACTCTGTTGGATTAGAGCTGAATTATCAAGGCCTGAGATTTTTGCCAGCTTTGTCATTTGATTCATCTTCAGTTTTCTCATTAGGTGAGATCTCAGGCATTTCTTGTGTCTAGGATTTTGAACTAATACTTGAGAGAGAAAAAAAGTTAATTTGGGAACATTTGAGGCATCTTGCTTGCTTTGTTATACCTTTGTAATTTTTCACATAAGTGAATTCAATTTTCAGCTTTGAAAAAAACACAAATGCTTTGAGACAGGACCTTTTATTGTACTCTGGTTTCTGGTAAATCAGACTGTAATATGCATATTTTTGAAAAATAATTCTTTGTATAATGCATTTCACTTCATTGGCTCAGTTATTTATAAAATGTGCATTCCTAATGATTGTTTTTAATCTAAGATTCCTTTTGTTTGGGGTTTAGAGATGTTAAAAAGGAGTGCTGAAAATGAAAGACAGAAAAAATAATTTATCAAATGAATCATATGAGAAAACTCTGTGCAAAAATTCAGCAGTCCTCATTTAGCTCCTAATTGGAATATTTTAATGAAAGACTGTCTACCTTAATTATGCTAGTTTACCAGAGAACAAATAAAAAGAACACTTACGTAGCTGATTGTATGTGATTTGCTTCCATTAAAATATCTATGTTCAAATGTAGTTCCTCATCTAAAATACAGATTAAAATGAACTGAGAGAGAGCATGAAGAAAGTAAACATGAGAGGATAGTTCGGTATGGCCTAAATATCTAAAATTGGCTAAAATCTTCATGCTAGAGAAATTGAAAAATGCAGTCATTCTGAGTCCTAAATATTATTGGAAATTGATTGCAACTAGAAAATAAAAGTATACTGTTGAATAAGTGTTCTATTACAACACAGAAACATTACTTATTTGACAAAACCAGGTACTTTTATAATACTTTCTTGGGTTTGGTTTTTTTTTGTTGTTTGGTTGTGTTTTTTTACAGAATCACAGTCTTTAGAAAAAGTTACTTTTTTTTGAAGGAAAGATCTAATAGTGTGGTTTTTTTTGAGAATTAATTTTATAAAATCACTTTTTGAGATCTGCTTAAGCATGTCTCTTTTGTAGATTATAAAGTGAACCTGAATATTCATGTTTCAGTTAAGTTTCTAAATAAGGTAAAAGATAGGAACACAGTAACATATTCAAAGTCTGAAGTTGTATGTCAGTGAGTTTCATAGAATCCTAGAATGGTTTGGGTTTGAAGGAACTCTTAGAGGTCATCCGGTCCAACCTTGCTGTAATGAGCAGGAATATCTTTAGCCTAGATCATGTTGGTCAGAACCCTGTCCAACCTGACCTTGAACAATTCCAGGGATGAGAACTTTAATGGCTGTTCAGGGTCAGGAATACAGAAATTTTGTCTAAATTAGAACTTTGAATTGTGGTCAGCACCAGGTAATTTTTTTAGGTGTCAGGTTGCATATACATAAAAGCTGTATATTGGAAGAATATGGACTTCAGAATTTGCAGATCAACTAAGTTATCTGCAGATTGAGTATTTTGCATTTTTTGACAGGAATTTCTGTATCCAAGTACTTTCAGCTACAGAAACCCAGTACAAAAGAACTCTGGAAGCAAATCCAAACTGTTCTGCTTAACTGTTTCAACTTTTTGTCACGACAAAATAAAAGATGGTGCTGCAGGCATATTGTGATGACACAGAAAGAGCTACAAAATTGGAAAACACTTTTGGGTTTGGTTTGTTAGTTGAGCTTTAAAGGAAAAATATTCATGCATCACTATGTCATAAAATATATTTACAAGAAGCAGAATTTACTATTATAAAGATTGAGAGGAGCCTCAACTGTAGTTACCATGAGATTGTAGACTTCACTATAGGTCAAGGAGGAAGCAGGAAAACAAGAAAGATTGCAACCATGAACTTCAGGAGAGCTAACTTTAGCTTCTTCAGGAATCTTCTTGGAAGAATCACATGGGAACAGGTAGTGCAGGGAAGAGGGGTCCAAGAGAGTTGGTTGATATTCAAGGATCACTTCCTCCAGGCTTAAGAGCAATTCATCCTAATAAGCAAGAAATTTGGCAAAGGAGGGAAAAGACCTCCATTGGTGAATAAGGAACTTATGTCATTCCTCAGGTAGGAGGAGGAAATACACAGGAGTTGGAAACATGGTGGCGCCACTAGGATGAATATAGGAAGGTTTTCAGAGAGAAAGTAGAAATGGGATAAGCCCAAGGCCCATCTGGAATTAAATCAGTCCAAGTGTGTAAAGGATAGCAAGAAGGGCTGCTTTAAAAACACTAGTAATAAAAGGAAAACTAAGGATTATGTGGATCCATTACTAAATGGGGGGGGGGGGGGGGGGGGGGGTGGCAAAGGATGCAGAGGAGACACAATTACTGAAAGCCTTCTTTGCATTGGTCTTCATTGACAAGATCAGCCCCTGGGAATCTCTGACCTAGAAGGGTAAAGGAATGTTAGAAGACATTCTCTTGGTCAAAGAGGATTGGGTTAGGGGACACCTAGGAAAATTTGTCATCCACAAGTCCATAGGCCCCAAGGGAATGTATTCATTAGTCCTGAGAGAATGGTGGACACTGTAATGAAGACACTTAAGGTCATTTTTGAAAAATGATGGTGATGAAGAGATGTGTTTAAGCACTGCAAGAAAGCAAAAGTTGCCCCAGTTTTCAAAAATGGCAAGAAGGAGGACCCAGGGAACCACTGGCCAGTCAGCCTCAGCTCAATCCCTGGGTCAAGTAGTGACCAGCTCATTCTGGAGGCCATCGCTAACTACAGGGATTACAAAATGTGATGGGGAGTAGTCAGCATGGCTTCATTAAAGGTGAATTATGCTTGACCAATCTGAATCCCTTCTACAGTGAAACAACTACCTGGATGGATGAGGGAAGAGCAGTGGATATTGTCAGTCTCAGCTTCAGCCAAGCTGTTGACAGTCTTTCACAACATTCTTGTAGGCAAACTCCGGAATTGTGGACTGGATGAGTGGACAGCGAGGTGGATTGAGAACTGGCTGAGTGGCAGATCCCAGAAGAATGTAATCAACAGCACAGGGTATGGTGGGACCCATGTAATTGGTGCTGTCCACCAGGGTTCTATACTGGGCCCACTGTTGTTTAAATAAGTTATCACTGACTTGGAGGAAGGGACAGAGTTCTCTGCTGACTCAAAGCCAGGAGGAGTGGCCCACACCCCAGAGTGCTGTGCCAGCCTTCAGAAGGGCCTCGACAGGCTGGAGAGATGGGTAGGAAGAGCTATCTGAAATTCAACCATGGCAGGTGCAGGTCCTGCTCCTGGGGAGGAATAACCCCCGGCACCTGCACAGGCTGGGGCTGAGCTCCTGGAAAGCAGCTCTGTGGAGAAGGACCTGGGGGTCCTGGTGGACAACAAGCTGTCCATGGCCAGCAGTGGCCAAGAAGGCCAAGGGGATCCTGGGGTGCATTTGAACAGCACTGCCAGCAGGTCACGGGAGGTGATCCTGCCCCTCTACTCAGCCCTGGTGAGGCACATCTGAAGTTCTGTGTCCAGTTCTGGGCTCCTCAGTACTAGAGAGAGACTTGGAGCCCCCTTGACCAAGTTCAGTGAAGGGCAACAAAAGTGAATTTAGGAACTGGAGCATGTCTCTTACAAGCAAAGGTTGAGGGAGCTGCACCTGTTCAGTCTCAAGAACAAAATTCTGAGAGGAGACCTCATCAATGTCTATCACTATCTGTAGGGAGGGTGTCAAGAGGATGGGGACCCACGTTCTCGGTGACACCAAGCAATACGACAAGAGACAGTGGGCAGAAAGTGATGCACATGAAGTTCCAAGTGAACATAAGGAAGAGCTTCTTTACTGTGCAGGTGACCAAGCACTGGAACAGATTGCCTAGAGAGGCTGTGGAGTCACCCTCACTGAAGATGTTCTAGAACCGTCTGGACACAATTCTGTGCTATGTCCTCTAAGATGACCCTGATGGAACATGGAGGTTGGACCAGATGACCTACTGTGGTCACTCCCACACATTTTGTGATTCTGTGATTATATTAATATTATTCTAGAATTATTAATGCTAGTGAATGGTCATAACCCATTTAAAGTGTCCATATATTTATCTCAAACTATGCTAAGATTATTTCTCAGATCAAGGTTTAGCAACATTGGATTCAGTCTTGCAGGGAGCTATGATCCTGATCCAATGAAGCCTATAAGGATGTATTTAATTTAGTACGAATGTATTTAAGTTAATACAAATAATTTCCATATATTAGTTTTTAAATGAAATATAGGTATACATGTGAGGCCGTCACTGGATTTAGATAAAAATATGTATTGTTTTGCTTGGCTGAGTGTACCAGGGCAAAGATGTTGAACAAATATCAGAGTTATTGCTATCTGGTAGGGTTCTGTGTAAATATAATTCGTTATGACATTTGTCTCACTTCATTGTAATAGTTTTTATATTTGGGGCTTTCAGTTATCGAATTTCTCAGCCACTTTTAGTTGTATTGTTTTGAATAGTTTCTCGTTACCAAGGGGGAAAGTAGCTGATTTCCTTGCAATTTACTTAAGTTAGATGGGAGGTTGTTTGGCTTTTTTAATGAGGTATGAATAAAAGCATCCATGCACTTTAGCCCCCTGCTCACACACACACTTTAGTAGAAGTAGTAATTGTTCAGGGCCACTTTGGCTTAACCAGAGGATGTGACAAAACTGCCATGGTAAGGTGAGACATGGCTAAAAGCAAATCTGCCAAAAATATAATTAAGGTAAATGGAAACCTATATTAATGAAACTCATTAAGAAGCTGATGCAGGAAGAAAACATAGTTTGAGAATAATTATTTGAAAGCAAAATCATCAAGGCTTATTCAGTGAAGTAAAAAACAGTTGTGCATTCAACGACAGTTTGAAATTAAAAGAAAATAAAAGATTGCAAATCAATAACAATAAAAGGTGCACTAAGCTAATGGATCCCTTGTTTCAAATTGAAAGTGACAGTTCTGAATTCTAGAGTAAATCTTTAGTGATGGCCCTTTTCATTACCACACAGCAGCCCTTGCCATTTTAGCTTCCATAGCTGTACTCACTCGGCTATGTGCTGCTTTGATCTATGACTCTATTTGCCATGCCTTTCAGGGATAGGGAAGTGGGAACTCATTACTGAAAAACACCCGAGTGATTTGGAAGATAGATTTTCATGTCACCAGCTGATCCCTGAGGCTCAACATCCATCCTTTGAACAGAAAGTTAAGTAAAACCTGAGAAGATGTTTTCCATGTTGCTCTTTTGAAAGGGACCTTGCTGACTAACTGATTTAATGGGCATATCTGTTTACAGGGCACTTCGGTGTTTTCCAGTACAGGAAATGCTTTTCCTTGCAGAGAAGAAATAGCTTGGTGGTTTTTTTTTTGGTCTGTCTCTTAGGTTTAGCTGTGTGCTATTCCCATTATACTCTGCACTGCAAATGCTTGACATGTAGGAGTTGAAATAATCGGAACTGATTGGAGTAATCAGGTTGCAATAGCTCAATATTATACTGGAGGAAAAGATTCTGTAGGCAGAGGTGCTTTAGTCTCCCCCGTTTCCCTAATTTCCTTTATGCTACAATGATCATTTTCTTTAAGGCATTTGTGATGTTTTTTCCTCTTAAGTACTTCTAAAATATTTTATTTAGAAAAGAAAAATCTGATGTATCCTATGTTTACTGGTATATTAAAGCATGTGCTTCAAGACAGCAGCTGCGTTGTATGAATAATTAGTTTTGTTTCTCAGGATAAATAATGACTCAACCAAAAATTACACAAGGCTTCCATTTTAACTTTATTCAAAATATTTCTATTTTTTTATATTTTTAACAAGAATGTCCATAATTTTTATAGTGAACACGTGAAGAAAATATGGTTGTGAGAAGACAAAACCAAGTTTGTATTAGTAAAACATTAGAAGCCTTTAAAATAAATATTTATATGAACATTTTTTCAAAGTGGCTATAAAATAATAATAACTTGTTCCATTCTACAAACAGAATAAATCTTCTGCTTAATATGTGGTAGATGGCTACCCTGCTGTCATGTAAAATACTGGAGGATGTTAAATTGGATAATCTAATGATTGGTGGAAATAGTGGGGGTCACTTTGATATTGTCTAAATAGTTTACATTCAGATAATTTGAATTGTTTTGGCATATAATTTTTTCTAAATGTATGCCTAATTCCTTTATCCTTGGATTTGGGTCTAGTCCTCTGCAGTTTTGAGTTTTAGATTATTCATACCTCCATTTCCCCAGGAAAAAAAAAAAAAAAGGTTAAAATGAGCCAAGGCTGAGAGAGTTGGGACTGTTTAGTCTGGAGAACACAAACTTCAGGAGGGGAATGTATTAATGCCTATTAATACTATTAATACTGTAAAGAAGACAGAGACATGCTCTTTTCAGTATTGTCCATTAAGAGGACCAGAAGCAAGGGGCACAAACTGGAACACAGGAAGTTCCCTAAGAAGATGAGAAACAGCACTGGGATAGGTTGAAGTACTGGAAAAGGATGTAGTGGAGTCTCCCTCTTTGGAGGTTTTCAGGAGCCAGCTGGAGACTGTCCATCTTATGTGTTAAGATGTTAACATAGCTTTGTCATTGTTTGGTGATCACTTGAACTTCCACCAATTAAAGCAGAAGTATTGCTATTGATTTCAAAGTAGGTGCTTAGTTAGGAATTTTTTTTTTTTATTACTACTGTGCACATAGGATTAAAGAATAATTAAAACTGGGAACTTCAAATTGAAAGCTGTATTTCTGGTTTAGCTGATGGCTTGCCCTGTGATCTGAGGCAAGCTGTTTTAATTATTTGTGCCTTCATTTTCCAATTTGTAGAACCCAAACAATAAAATGTATCCACCTTGCAGGGATGTTGTTTCAATTAGTGCTTGTGAAGTGCTCTGAGGTCCAGACATTAAAGACAGCATAGCAATAGGAACTATTGTGATTTTTTATATCATTATAATACATGTTAGCTCTGTGATATTAATCTTTGGCTATCAAGAGACATATAACTAACTCCTGGCTACCTCTGTTGTGCATTAAAATTTCCTCTATATACTGAAGATATATGTCACATTGGCATATAACTGTACTGAGTTTTATATCTCTATGCACTGTGTTTTATGAGATAATAGATATTTTTTAAAGCTGGTGAAATAATTCTTGCTTATTGACTGTAGTGGTTTTACTTGGGCGATGTTCTATTTTTAGCTGTTTTTAAAATGTATTGTAATTAATAATGCATTGTTTTTAAATGGGCCTAAAATAAAACATTGTGTCCTGTGGCATTATAGCACTTTGTTGAAGTGTACCTGTATGAAAATCATAATGTACACTTGCTTTGGTAACTGCATTATTGCATATCAAACCTTAGAAGCGGTACAATGTGTCACCTTGAAGAATGAAATTTATTTATTGCACACGATGTTTAATATATTACTTTTATTGTATCTGAATTAAAGCAGGGTTTGTTGCATGACATTTGCTTGCAGGCCTGAATCCCTCAAGTATTAATCAAACATATTGCATAATGCTAAAACAGTTTGGAATAGAAAAAGCTATGCAAAGTAGTATTAACAATAGGTGATATGTGTCAACTAATTGATGTTCTTGCCTTTTTTATTAGAGATCATTTTTAGTATCTAGTAGCTTGGTGAATGATGGTGAAGGGCCTGGAGGGGAAAACATATGAAGAAGTTGAGATCACTTGATCTGTTCACCCTGGAGAACCTCACTGTGGCCTGAACCTTCCTCACAAGGCAAATCAGAGGGGCAGACTCATATCTGTTCTCTCTGTTCAGATAAACTGTGTCAGGGGAGGTTTAGGCTGGATATTAGGAAAAGATTTTTCACCTAGAGGGTGTTTGGGCACTGAACAGGCTCCCCAGGAAGTGTCCACAGCACCAAGCCTGACAGAGTTCCAGAAATGTTTAGACAATGCTCTCAGGCATATGGTGTGACTCTTGGGGTGTCCTGTGCAGGGCCAGGAGTTGGACCTGATGATCCTCTTGGATCCCTTTTTACTTAGTTTATTCTATGTATCTCTCAGTCATGTGCAAATAATTTTCTATAAATATTATCAACTAATAGTAATTATTTAAATTAATAGTATTAATTTATCATTGATAGTTTAAAATTTTTTCATGCAAATTATATTATTTTTGTACACTGTTATTTAGATAGTATAAATAATAAGCAGATATGAAATAATACATTTGATTGTGAAATCAAATACATTTTTAAATTATTTTTCAGTATGTAGTTATCATATTGTGTATAATGGTCAGCCAAAGTTATTACTAGATTATAAAGACAAGTGGATGATGGGCAAGTGATTGCTGCAGAAACTAACAGGGATTTCAGTTAAAGTTTTGCTGCTTTGATCTGTATTTTTGACCAGTCTCTGTCCTCTCATCCCTTGGGCCTTTCACTGATTTTTCAGTGAATCCCAGAAGCAGTTTAATATAGTTTGTGTGATTTTGAGTAAAAATATTCTCTATCCTTCCATGCAGCAGTTTGCAGTGACAGCAGAGCATTACCTACATGTTACTTCTGTTGTTAAGTAGAAAGCTGTAGCAAGGAGGTTGTTAGGGTGGAAAACAGAAAGTCACACAGTCATAGAGGCTTTTTGCAATTGTTTGACAAAAGCCAGATATGAACATCTTTTGATTTAAATTAAAAAGTAGGTTGATACTTAAGTACCGTGACATGTTTATGTAATTGTATCTGTGAGTACAGGAACCTAAAAACCATTAGCACTGTGAAGATTGATTGCTGAGGTGAATATTTGCAGACTGAAGTGACTTCTTCTGATCTAGATTAATTATTATCCTATTTCATTTCTAAGGGTATGTTTTTTCATCAAAATCCATGTCATTTTACAAGTATGATATACTGGTAATAGTGAGTGATAGGAGTTTAATTAAGCATTGTTTCTGCCACAAACAAATATTGTACCATATGTTTTTCATTAGTACTTCAGTTTCTTCTTTTGCATTAGTTTTACACATTGAAATAAAAGAAGCACTAAATAAAACGAGTCTCTAATGGCATTAATGTTGCCAATTTTATTTTGAATGGATGTTTTGCAACCATTTTAACCTCAAGCAGAGAAGCTGTTGCCCCACTCAGCCTAACTTAATTGATGTCACAGCTGAACACAAGTGATTCATCCACAGCAACTCTAATGTTTTCATGAAGTTAGGTACATAATGAGATAAAGAGTACATTCATGTCATGCAGAGTATTTAATCTGGAAGTTAAAGTGTCTACTAACAAAATAAGAGTTTTAATAACTGACAATTTTGATGTTGAATGTGCTTCTTTCCTACTTGCACAAACATTGAAACATTTCAATGGTCTGTACTTGTCTTTTGCAAGACAGACTTCAGAAGACAGTTCTTAGTCTCCCTGTAAAACAAACAGAATGCTCTCAAGAAGAGAAAAGCTTGATTAAAGTCTTGCAGAATATTTAAACTTGACAGAAATATTGTTCTCAGTGGAAGCTTTGCCTTGGATTGAAATGGAGTTGGGGTTCAGTCTCTTAAATCTAAATGCTTTGCACTTTATTCAAACTGGGAAACTGAAATGAACTGTGAAAAAAATATTTTTTAAGTCAGACATTGAATCTATGATTTTCTTCAAATGTGGAAAACAACTCTTTAGCTACCACATTTCTACATTGTCTTTTTTGGTAATGCTTTAAAATCCCTCTCTAACCATCAATTTGTGTTTTCTTATTAAAATAATTGACCTTCATAAAAATGTTTTACTTCTTCCTTTCCTTCTTTCCCTCCTTCCTTTTTTTCCCTTCCTGTTGCCAATTTTATGTTAAACTGGTGACTATCATGTCAAATACAGTGTATGAATAGTTCAGCACACTTTATGTCCTGCAGTCTTTTATCAGTGTTTGCTTCCAAGTGAGTATTTTTAATTGGGACATCAATAGGAATATTATTCATTGCTGAGTTTTATGTATCATGTATGTGTATTGCTTTTTATTTTCCCTTTTACCTTTAATTTCCTTTAATTAAATTTTAAAAAGAGGAAGAAAAAAAGAGGATTTTTTTGCAAGTTATTACATATACATATTGGTTGTAAAGTGAATTATATGAAAGAAAACTTGTCAAGATTAGCAGGTTTCTGAAACTACTTTGCAGTGAGTTGCATTTGCTAAAACAGTACTAATGAAAGCCACAAAGTCCCTTTCCTTCAATAATAATGAAATTATGCATTTTGGTTACATACTGTTTATTAGAAAAAATCACTTTGCTGATACTAAACATTTTTGATGCGTTTTTTGATGCTTTTTTTTTTTTGATGCATAATGTTTTATTATGTCTTCCAAGGGTTATTTTTTGTTGAGATATTATTAAGCAAGAATAGCAGTGCAATTTTCATAAGAGACAATAACTCTTGTGTAGAGTTGGACTACCAGCTTTCCGAAGTTGTAAGATACTGAACTCATGCTCAAGTGGGACTGTATTTCAGCTCTGCTTAAAAAGGCTGGAGAAGTCATTCCATTCAAACTAAAAAAGAAATTTGAGAAGTATGAAGGGCAGAAAGAAAGGAGAACATAAGTTGTAGAGATGATGCATTGTATGCAAACCTATTTCATAGAAAGAATGGGGAAGGGTCCAAATGAAAAATGAAGCTTGGACAATCTTTACATCTGGTAATGTTAGTGAATTACCACCTGATGGTATAAACAGATGAGTCAAAAACAGGATGATGAAATAGATTTCAAAATAATGAGTAAAATTTTTAGTATAGCAACTGCTGGTTTATCCTGCTGTTGGCACAGTAATTTTTACAAAGAGCTGGTGATTATTAAAATGGTAATCAAAATTATGAATCATATATGCTTAATGAGACATTTGATGTGAGATGCAAGTTTGCATTGAAATGAAACTCCACACTGCAGAGTGAAGGGAGTAGCCCACCATCACAACTTTTCTGAGAGGATGAATTAATGAAAGAAATGACACAATTCTGACTATCTATGGATTTTGCTTATTGCAATTGAATTCACTGTTACCTTGGAAGAAAGACAAGAAAAGTTGTATAGACTCTTGTTGTCTTAAAGTGTTTATATGGCCTGCAGACAGTACAGCGACTCTCAAGTTAAAAGAATTAAATTAAAATTAATCCTAATTAAATGATCATGTTGTTGAGAAAGCATCACATTGCTTTTGCTCACAAAAACATGGTAATGTTCTTATTCAAAAAATGCATTTACTCACATTAATGAATAATTTTCCAGTCTTTTTTAGCAGAATAGTTGACCCTGAAAAGTGCCAAACTGCCAAAAGGTCAAAATTATTTTATTGAGTTTTCATAATATAAATTCATGTAAAGAGTAAGATTTTTTTGATGGTGAAATGTCTTTTCTATACAGTATGTAACTCTAAATCACTTGAGGAAAAAAAACCCAAATAAATCCCTATGGAGCACAGGATTTTTCTTATGGAGCATTTTTGCCCAGTATTACATGAGAGAGGCAAGTTAGAAGCTACTTCTTCCTTTGACAGATGCAATATTTTGTTTTTCCCATTGAAGAGAGGCTGCCCATTAGAGTGCAGTCTGGACTCTGCGTTATATATAGATATAGTAACATAATTATTGTTCTTAGAGCAGAATTAGAGGGAACTGATCCTGGCAGAAAGGAAATAGATTTGTAGCTTCCAAATTATTAATAACAAATTATTTATATAGCGTGAATAAAAGAAACACTGATTTCATTAAAAATTTCTGTAGGGAATTTTCAAATCATCCTGAGGTGTGTTGGTCTGCGAAAGTTCTAAGTAGTTTTTAATACATATTTACTTGGGATTTATGTGACATTACATCATATAATCAGGGACGCTGCAGATTTTTGTGTTGTGATATTTAATAAAACCTGAAGGCTCCAGCACAAGAAACATGCATTCCTTAAATAGCAGATTCATTTAGTAGTGAGTAGTTGTGGTCAATGGTCATTTACATCAGGCAATGGCAATTCATTTGTGCTTGTTTGTTTTCTCTTGGTTGGGTTTTTTTGGTTGTTGTTGTTTGGGGTTTTTTGCTTGTTTGGGTTGTGGTTCAGCTCCAGCTGGCAACTAAGCCTTGCACAAGGGGATGTGGGAGAGATTTAGAAGAGTAAAAAAGAATAAACTTCTGTGTTGAAATAAAGACAATTTAAGAGGTAAAACAGAAGCTCTCTTACAAGCTCAGCAAAACAAGGAATTAATTCACTGTTCCTGTGGGCAGGTGTTCAGCCATATCCATGAAAGTCAGGGCCCCATCACATGCAGTGGTTATTGGGGAAAATGAACACTATCACTCCAAATATCCCCACACTACCTTCCTCCTTCCCCAGATTTATATGCTGAACATGACACCAAATGATCTGGAATATCCCTGTGGTCAGTTGGAGTCAGCTGTCCCAGCTGTGTCCCCTCCCAGCTTCTTATGCATCCCCAGCCTCCTTGCTGGGGAGAAGCAGAAAAGGCCTTGAAACTGTGCAAGTGCCACTCAGCAATAACAAAAACATCTCTGTATTACCAACCCTCTGCTCAGCACAAATCCAAAACACAGCCCCACACCAACCACTGGAAGAAAATTAACTCTGGCCCAGCCAAAATCAGCACAGTTTTCTTTTTCTGCGTATTGCCCGTAAATGGTGACCAAGAGCTACACAGATGATTTGTGTGTATTTATGTCATTTGTAGAATTGGTCAAACTCCTGTGAAGGTTCCTACGCCTTGTTAATTTAGATTAAAATTTGAGGTTGGGGAAAGAAACAAAAGGACATCTTATACTTAGCTAGAATCTCTGTAAAATGCTACTAGACATTTCCATATATTTTCATTGAAATTTTAAATGAATGTTCAAATTCAGGAATCATTTTGTAGTTCTTATCTCCATTCTGTGTATTGTGGAAATACAAATGTTTATCACTTGGAGTTATCTGACCATGCTTTGTTAATGTTCACTACTCCCTGACAGTCCCCATCCCACTGTTCTGCCCACAGAATTATTTTCACAACTTGGTTCACAATAGTGTGGATGATTTCAGGAGAGGAAGCTTAGTACATCAGACTTTACTCTCCAGTACAGATATTTGCTATGCAAAGTTCAGAGAATCAGAAAATTAGTGTTAAAAGTGGTTGAGATACTTCTCTGTAGATAGGAAAGGAGCAATTGTATTAAATGTTGTATTTTCTGTTATTGCTTTTCTGAATGTGACAGCACTATAAAACACTGCCATCATTTGTATGGTACCATAAATGTATCTAATAACTGGCCTTCATCTTCTCTTATAACAAGACATGAATTAAGTATGTTTACAGTTGGCAGCAATCCATTTCAGTGCTGGGATATAGTACTGGAATTATGTGCTTCTCCCCAGACCTTTCTCTCCTGCCCTTTAAAGAGCATGATGACATTCCCACAGTTTAAAAGGTATTATATGAAAGAAAATCGTAAGCCTTTATCTTTTGGTGGTAGAATTACTGACCATTTAAATATGTGCTTTGTCCAAATAAGTGATTAATATTTGAGTTTTCATAATGTCTTTTGTTAGATTCAGTGAAAAGGAAGAACATCGTGGAAAATATAGACTCACACTTTAAAAAAGTATTATTAAGTTATATAACTTAATAATACTTTTTTAAAGTGTGAGTCTATTTTTAGAGTAAAAGCAAACATTCATTGTTCCTCCTTTCCAAGTTTCCCTCTAGTAATTCAAGCCAAAAGGAAAATAAACAATGTCGTAGTAGAAAAATGCCTTAGATTTTTACATTGTAATTCTTGTACGTTTAGTGTTGCACCATTGAGCTTGTATTGGCTCAAATAATGGAAATAGGTTTCATAATGTATTTATTCTACAACAACTTAATTGCTTTGCATAAATTATGCTACAATTTTCATAAAATATAGTGCATTTACTGTGAAGAAATTAGGATGGAATTATGGGTGATTAAAACATTTGCCATTTGAGGCACAACATGGAGAGTCTGATATAATTTGTAAGAGAACAGGTAAAGGTCCATTGAAGGTAAGCGTCTCATTCTCTGGGCCAGTCTGGATGGCTTTTGCTCTACAGAAAGAGAGGGTGAGCAGGGCTCAATTTAAAAGTAAAAAGTAGTAATTTGTTGACTGAGACATGAAGGGTTAACTAGAATTAGCAATAAGTTTAGGCTGATCACTAACATGCTTCATCACCCACGATGAGGCAATTAGGGATGGGTCAGGGTCAGCGGCTGCTGCTCTTTGGAATGGGATGGTCTGTGATGTTCCTGTATTGCCATGTTATAGCTCTATGCCACCCGTTAGATATTTATAGCTTTTATCACATCAGAGTTTTTTCTCTTGAATCCTGAGCTACCTCATAGCTCTTTTCTTTATTTTACCTCTGCAGCTTTACCTTTCACATCTCACTTGACTATAGGCTATGTAGTTTGTCACAACTCCTTCCTGTAAACTAATGGGTTTCTTAAAAGTCCTAGCCAATGTTATGCACTAGTCAAAACTAGTATGGAGTCACAGAAAATTGAACTCCTCCAGAGAGAAATAGAGATCTGTTTTTTGATTTCAGGGTCTGAGCTACAGCTTAAACTTGAAGTGGTCTTGATTCCATTAAGTCAATAGTACTGTTACTGTTGAACTAGCAAGGCCTAAAATTTCCTAAGTCTCTAGGTGTTCCAAGACCTAACCTAATTTTTAGAGGCAGGGTTCCACAAACATTTTAGATTCTTGAAGAGTCAGAGAAAGTAATATGGACACAAACTTAGGTTATAGTAGAAATTAATTCATATTCTTATAAGGAGGGATTTGCATTTGGGCTGACCAGGATGAAACTTCTGGTTTGAATGTTTTCCTTCTTGAGTTCCAGAATACCATAACAGGTGCAGTGACAAGATTGCCAAATTGATTGATCTTTTCTTTTTCTTTCATTTGCAACTCTACACATCTCATCCATTGAGTGTTTCCACAATATTTCTTAGCATACTCTTCCCTCTTAACTTTGAACCATTACCAGGAACTGAAAGAAGTGTCTGAAAGAGACATGATTGGGAAATGAACCATGATAGAGAAATGAGTTTGTAGGAGGATGAAAAACTCTTTAGTCTCTCATCCAGCCATGACTTGATTGTCACAGTGTAATGCTCTTCCTTCTAATGTCTTCTAATGTGTTGACTCTAGTATGTCTGCATTAAAAAAAAAATCCATCCAAAAATATTTTTCCCTAAGCTTGTAACAAACAGCTTCCAGGACTCCATGAGTCCTTAAACATCCTTCTCACAAACATTGTATTAATAATGTGCTTGGTCAACAGTTTCACAGAGGACTGATCCAAGGATATACAGAGAAGAACCCAGGATATGAATGACATTGCTCAAATTCCCTCCTAAAAAAAAAAAGAAAGTCTGTTTCATGCTTCATTCAGAGCTAGTTCAGCTGATTCGTTGTGAAAGTGGAGTATATGCTATAGGCATCTCCAGTATCACCTGTCTTTCCTCTTAATAAATTGAGAAGTTTCTTTGCAAGTCTAGAGCTTTTCCCCTCTGTTGTAAACTCATGCCTGGGCAAGGCCACCCCTTAGACTTACACCTCAGATGCATATTTCTGAGAAGTTTATTAAGTCATATCAACTGTTAAAATGAAGTAAGTTAATAAGTTTCACGAAGTAAGTACCAGCATCCATTGTATCTGAATTTTTGTTCATATAAAAATGGTTAACCGAATGAAGGAAGAACAGAGACACAAACAGGAAGTGAAAAGACTACAAAGAAAATGCTGTGGACTGAATTGCATAACCCGAACTAGATCAAATTTCATGTGTGTTTTGGAACAAAATAATTTGTGTATTAGTGGCTTTTGCAATAAACTGAGCACCACTGGATGACAACTTTAAAAAGAACTAAAATATATTTAGTAGTGGCATATGTGATTCACTAGGTGATACTCTTCCCTCTAGAGTTCATTTATGAATCAAACATTGAACCTGTGATAGAACAATGCCTCATATGCCTTGACCCCAGACATCTGTGGTTTTTCAGTTGTTCAATAGACTATGTCATAACAATAATGACAGTAACGATTAACATCATGTTTCAGATGAAGCTTGTTTTTTTCTGTGTGTGCATATCTCTCCTTTCCTTTTGCTCTTTCCTCTTAAGTGTAAGCATGGACTAGGGCCTGAATATTCTTAGTCCTGTGCCCCAAAGCAGTTCTGAGCATCCTGACTCAAGTAACCATGTTGACATGTTTCTGTTTCATTTGCCTAGCAGGTTTCTTAATCATAATTAGTCTTTATCATAATTAGTCTTATATAATATCTCTTTTATATTTTCTTTCTTCTTCACTGGAGGATCAACCCATCTGTTGCTAACAAATATCCCTCCCTTGTTCCATTGCCCTTAAGGCCCCCCTCCCACCACGAAAAAAAAAAAAAAAAGCCAAAAACTCTCATAATTCTCTCAGGTATGGATAACAAACTAACAGAATCTACTGGGTTTTCAAGTACTTATTTTTCATCTATCCCTTCCTTGCATTGTTTTGCTAGTAACAGCCCCTCCAGCATGCTCTTCAGAGCTCAAGAATGCAGGACACTGATAGGGTCTCGGGTCTTTCTATACCAGATTTAATTCTGGATACTTGTCAATTTTAATAGAGATTCATTCCACCAGTCCTTTCTCAGGAACCTCAACTACTGTTTTAAAGTTATGTTTCATGTAGTTGGGGAAGAGACCTCAGAAGATGATTGTAGAAAGCTGCTCATGGGCAACCTTTGCATTCTTGTTGACGCTCCTTTGAGTGCTATCACAAACAGCCAGTCAGCTGGGCTTAGCATCTGGAATCTAACAGGAATGATCTTGCACTTCCTACTTACAATTTGGAAGTACCAAACAGGTACCATTATCTTGTTAGGTCTTCTTTGACCTTATGTATCAACACATAATATTGACTCAATTTTTTTCTGAGTCAGGGTGTAACTTTAAATACAACATGGCAGTATTTGATGAGTTAATAATGTTCCATTCTCATGCCTTTTTCACTTCTGCTTCAGGGGCTCAGCCACAAGGAGTGACCAAGGTCTCACAGGCTTCTCTGTCAGTGTAATGCAAACTTGTACACATGAAACCATATTTCTGTAGGCGTGTGAACATAAGCTTATATGGACATAATTTTTACAGGAAGACTAAATGTTTTTTTTTCTGTGAGGCATATGAGTATAGCTTAAAGTCTTATATAAATGATGTACAATGAATTTAAGCTGCTAAAGTGCGTTGACATTAAATGAATCCTGTTTATGTACAGCAGTCGTCATAAAAATGTCAACTCCTGCCAGAAAATCATTATAGATTCAATTTTTGTTTTGAAGGAACATTCTTCTAGATTGTTGGCATTCATATATCTGTTGACAGTTTTCGATTTTTAATAATTATTACATGTTTCTTCTTTTCATCGTATGTTTTTTTGTTTTGAATATAGCTAAGGCATTATTGTGTTTCCATTAATGTTTCTTTTGAGACTGAATGTCTAAAAACATGGTAAAAGGTAAGTAGATCTTTAAGACTGTTCTAAGATTTTCTTTTGTATGATATGTGATACTAATAATGCCCTACAGTAAAGTAATCTAACTTCATTATGATAATTTCAGAATGAAAGCATGAAAGCTGTTATTTCTAATTGAAATTACCAAGCTTCTTAGCACCATGCAAGTGAGTCTTTGAAACAGAAACTATTCAATTTAGATTATATGGATTATGATTAAATTATTTTACATTTGCAGGAGCAATTGCTATCTTAGTAAGACCTTTTCACAGAACAGTAATGCCATATGTCTTTACGTCTATGTAGGTATATACTTTTGGAATACGTATATCAGTCAAAGGTTAATCTTAGAATAGATAAATACAACAGCACTTTCTCTGTGGAAATTTTAGTAGTAATGCAATTCCTGTTCTTGAGATACAGGAAAGATATTTTTCTTCAAATTATTTTTGTCCACAATTTTAAGAGTGATACCAGATCATTTGCTTAACTGAATGGTGTGTTGACTTTAGCACAGTTGCAGCAATTACTTGATTGAATTTGTTTTGTGATCTTATTTAAGAAACACAGGATTTATTTTTATTTGCAAATGACTGCTAATTTAAGATCTTAGAATCTGAGGTGTATCACTTCAGCACACTTTGTCTTTCTGATTTCCATAGATTCAAGTTGCCCGTAATTTCTTTGAAAGTCAGTGTGAAATGCAGGTTCTTATCAGCTCTTAAAAAGAGGCCATATATGACTCAAAGCTGCAGGCATTGTCATGTAAAGTTAAGAAATCTTTTGCGTTTAACAATAGTCTCTTCCAAGTGGGTGGTGATGAAAATTAGTTAGTAGTACATCTACTGACACTCTTTCTGCACTGCCTATGAGGAGAAAATTTAACTCTCCAGGGCTGTCAATCCATCATGAAATTCAGATATTTTTAAAAATTATTATTTTAGCTCTGTGAGTCATTCTGTGATACATAAGGATATGTGCAACAAATAGATAATAGGTTAGATCTAGCCAAAGTGTTCCAGTGTGACACTGAAGAAGCAATTGTTATGCTTTTTTGTCTTTTTGTCATGTTGTAGCAGTATTTCTAGATATGTGAAATCAGTGATTCAAGTTTCAGTAATTAGACTTTAAATTCTGCTCATTATCTTCATATTAAGAAAGAAATTATAGCAAGGGTATGTGGTTGTCTTTTCAGACACAGATTCATGTCCCAGACTGAATCAGTTCCATCATATCTGATCTCTCAAAACAAGTCCTGCAATAGAAGTGATAATGCATAATGCTGTATGAAAACAGAAGTACTTGTGAAGATCTAAAATTCTCCATAATTCTAGTAGCAGTTTGTTTGCTGCACAAACAAGAATCTTGATTATCATTGATTTAGCCTTAATGAATACAGATGTAATTAGTCATGCAGTTATTCAGCATTTCGATATCTAGCCATAATATTTGACTCAGTGATATTGTCAGCATTGATGCTGATAATTTAAAATGATAAACACTGATGAGTGTTTTCAGTAGTATGTGGAAAAATTTGTTATTGGTTGTTTTTTAGTTTTGTTATTGTTATTTTTTTCCTCAGCAGACTATGTTAAAGAGCAATAATGGAGAATAAAGTATAGTAAATCTCTCTTACTGCTTAGCACATTGTTACTATTTCTTGTCATCAGAAAATTGTACCTCACAAACCTTATTCATGTACAAATCTTGTAGAAGATCTCCACATCTTTTTTAAGTTTCAAAGTTTGTCCATTGCATATCAGCATACAGCAATGTATGATACCTACAGATAAGTTAAAATCTGAGCATATATAATCTTACATAGTTAGATTTTAGAGCTAGATTCCTCTACAAATTTAGGAGATTATTTTAGAATAAGAATTATAAAATCCATTTACTATACTAATCAGTTTAGTATTTATCATCCTTAACTATGTTGACCATAATTTAAGCTTCCTCTTGATATAGCATTTCTATTCTTTTTGTTAACTTTTTATAATGTACCTATGACAACTTGCTATTAATTAGATGTTTAACACCATAGAGAGTTGCCATGCCCTGTCCCACTCTATGTGTCAGGCATCAATATCAAAAAACTAATTCCAAACTGTTCCTATCATATCTCTGAGCTGATTCAGTGGGCAGAGTAAGTTTAAAATACAAAATTGGTTTGACTTTCACTTCATTCTGTAGAGAATTCTTGTTAAGGGCAGGTATGTGGTCATTTCAGAAATTCTGAGAGTAAGAGGAGAGGGCTGCTGATTTAAGGTTAGCCCAGTAAAAGCCCATCAAAAGAATAAGCATATTTCTGCTAGTGAAGGGGTCTATGAGTTACCTATCAGAGAAAGGTATCTGATATTGATATTGTGTCATGAATGTATCCTCCAGAAACTAAGTAAAAACATCTAACTGGAATGAGTATTTCAAGCCAGTACTAAGGAAATGGAACAAATTAATGATTTAGGTGTTACACAGCTGTTTATAACATACTCTTTCATTATGATGGTATCTATACTCTAATTTTCTCCAACCTGGGAGTCATTCTGAGAGAGAAATGGATGAGAAACTCACATGGGAAAAAAGGTAGCACCCTTTATTTTCCCTAGTTTTGCTACCTTTAGGAGGAAAAACAAACATGAAATTATAATTTGACATTGGAATTTCAAGAATTGTATCTATATTGTGTTAGTTTTTCCCAAACAGGGTTATAAACAATTGCTCTGATCCTGGTTATTTTTTTCTTTAATTTATGTACTGGTAAAGAGAGATTTTTCATATTGCTGTTGGCTTTTTGTTGTCAAATGACTGGAGATGGTGGTCTTATAATGCAACAGTTTCCAGGGACTGTGGTTGCAGTATTTGTTGGGGAAGGGAGAAAATTTTAATTCAGCTATCCTTGACACAGCAGGACTTTTTAACACCTCAGCCTGTTTCATTCCTTGGAGGTCTACAGACTGCCATCCTATCATTCTAGCTCACATTCTTATTTTCCTGTAGCCTTCCATGACATGAAAAGTCTTAAGAGACTTCATCACCTCTCTTTGCCCACAGCAATCAATATATTCAGAAAGTGAATATACTGTAATTTTGGGTAATCTGCTTCAGACAACTCTTTCCAATGTGGTATTTAACCAAAATAAATGCCCTATATAGGTGAAGAAATCAAAAAATCTTATAAAGGCAGACGAAATAGAGGGGTTTGACAGTGTTGCTATGCTTTGATGTTAAATCTCATTAATGTTTAAAAGTAAGTTTTTTCTCATTCAATTTAATATATGTGTTTTCATTTAATGTGGGGTATTTTTCCCCCCAAATTTTTATATTCTCTTCCCAATTATACAAATCAAAAGTTCTTCTTCCTTTGGGTGTTGGATTCAGACAGGAGTAGGTATTTAGTTTTGCAAAATCAATAAGATGAATTCCTGATATAGAATATAAAATAATTCCATGTGAGGAAGGGAAATAGGACCTTAATTTCTATTTACATGTTGTCTCTGAGAAGTTACTAATATGGCCTTCACAATTTTATCTGAGGAGAAATATTTAGAGGGATAAATCAGTAAGTCACTGAATGTTGATACCATGGCTTGTCTATATCTAGTGCTTGTCTATATCTAGTGCTCACCATATTTTGACTTCAGATCTGAAAAGGTTTCCAACTCCAGTCTGTTTTTTCCCCTCAGCAGTTTGTTCATGTTAATCTTGGTGTCTTTTTTACTTTGTATTGGAGTTTCTCCTATAGTTCAGCTGCGCCACTACTTTGAAACATTTATAAGAAAAAAATAGGAAAAAAAAAATACCTCAACAAACAAATTCTAGCAAATTTGTTTCTGTGTTCAACTTTCACTGTTTTTTGTATAATAAGTAAAAGAAAATGTCTGGAATCTTGCAACACCTACTCAATATGTGTGCATATCATTGTAGCCACCCATAACAAATCCGTCAGTAATGCTGGGGTGATGAGGAATGATTAATGGTAGGAGCTACTGAAGTAAACAGCTACACAAGTAGGAATAATTGTAGAACTCAATTTTTGCATGGATTTCTGGCTGGTTTTGAGACCTTTTATATTTTATATATGCCTAAAGTACCACCGTTGTTTTTCTTCTGAAAGGTAAGTGTCATAAAGATTTTTAATTTCCAAAGCAAATACTGTATTTTAAGGGTAATTTTGGGCATCATAATAGAATATGATGAGTGGCTTAGATTACTGACTGATTTTCAAACTGAAGAAATGTGTAGTTTTGGAAATTAATTATGGAAAATAAATATGTGAATATAGTCAGGATTTTATTGTTGTAATACACTTTACTGACAGAGTCTCTCTTCTACAACACCACCAGATCATGTGTTTCCTTTCTTAAAATTAATTCAGCCTGTCTTAAGAAACAAAATTCCCTGAATTTTGTTGACTGTAAATTTGAAAGGACAGTTGTCCTCACTTCTCAGGGTGTAAGTCTATTACAGAAAATGCACCATCTTAATGTTCAGAAGCCCTTCCTGCTTTTATTAAGAAATGCATTAGGGTATGCACATTTGATTTTATGACACTGCCCTTTACACTAAAAGTTCTCTGTGTCTTTCTAATTTTAACAAGCCAATACATTTATAGACCGTAATTGTATCTTCTTTTAACCTTCATTTTTTTTAGAGTGAATGAGCTAAGCATTTCCAATTCCTCTTATAAGATTGGATTCTGTTCTTTTGATGATGATCCTGTTATCTTCTACAGCTTGAATTAATACTCCTTGCACATGCATTGTGATCTACTGAACTCCAGATTAGGTTTTGTACAGTTGCATTAAAAGTGGAGCAATACCAATTCATTCATTATGGTCATGTTTTCTTGGTTGTCCAGTAACTTCTAGTAGCATTAAACTTTTCACCTTAGACTTTCCATATACAGTTTATAAGATTGCACTATTTAATGAAAATCCTTTTTACTCAGTAAGTGAAGGACTTTGGATATATCAGTAAATGTCATCCAATTTCTTTTCTCCATTTTCAGATACTTGAATAAACACAGATAAACCAATCAGACTTAATAAGCATGAATAAACCCCAGATATTTTCTTGTTTAAAATATTTGTCAAGGTAGGGATGGATATAGTACTTTTAGTCAAACTACACTGCTTTGTATTACATTTCACATATATATGCATCTTGGATTAGCTTTATCTCATGATTTTTTTTCTGAAAATTCCCATATCTGCAGGTCTTGGGAGCTTTTCTCTCACTGCTTTTGAGTAACTTTCAGATTTATTAATCTGTAATCAAATGGAATCATATATTTGTATATATATGTGTATATATGTCTATATGTTTATATATATAAATGCGTGTGTATATAGATCTGTCTGTGCTAGTAAATTGTATAAAAATCTTTGATCTTCCTTGTTTTCCTCTTTATGTTCCTGAGACTTTGGCTTTTTCTATGTTCAAATCAGAAATTATAGCAATTATCACAAAAGAAAGTGATGGTTTTCCAGGTGAATCCACTTAAATTCCTAAAAAGTCTGAATGAAGAGGATAGAATAATCTTATTTCTTGGCATCATATGATAATGCTGGATATCCAGACTGCACAGTCCAGCCACCTCAGTGCCAAATATCTCTCACACCTACATGCCTGATTAATGGACTCTATGCAAAGAAGCAATGTATAGTTAATTTTTTTTATCCCTTTATGCAGCTGTTTTGCTTTCCACTGTTATAAGCACATCTCTACACTTGTTTTTTCAATAGTCCAGTGATTTTAAGATTGTGTTACTGCATTATTGATTTTTTGTTATGGATTAAAAAAAATAAAATTAGCTGCTTTTATTATCTTTTAAAATTGTTATGTTTTAATACAGTTCATAACATTTCTAATGTCCTACCAAGGTTAACTTTAAGGGTAGTTCAAGTTTACTTCAGGAGGAAAAAAGTAATCTTTGTCTCTTTCCATCTACTCTATGAATGGGTATGTAATACTTTCTTGATTTGCATCTTTGCACCTATCTCAGATAGTGGTTTATTTTTCTTTTGTTTTCCTTCTTGTGCAATGTATGCATTTAGAAAAGTCATGTGCAACTGGTGTATCAGCGGTTATATAATACTCATGGGACCTTACAATATTTACAAGTATAAATTTGGACCATAAGTCCACTGGGGATTTGCTGACTTCTCCTGAATTTAATTAAGAAGTAAAGAAAGGTGAACCATATCAATTATTACAATAAGGTGTTTTAACCTTTTACAAAGTAAAAATACTTTTCTGATGAGTGGAACATGTTCATATAGTGGACAGAAGGGCAAAGATACTACTGTGATCATACACGTCATATGATCCTTGATCCATGACTACCTGGACATGCATGTGATTAATGGGAGATGATCATATAAAGCAGCAAAGAGAGATGATAGATTATTCTTATCACATCTTTCTTTTTATCTCTCTATCCACTTAGTTGCAGAGGTTGAACTTCACTGAGATTGTCAACAAAGCAATTATTCCACTCATTGGTCAATGTGTGTTCATTTTCTGCTGATTGCTGCAGGGATTGATGCAGTGTGTGCTGATCTTTTCTCAGGTTCATTTTTCCAAGGGCAGGAATGTGTAATCCTCATAGTGTGGTTTAGCCCCAGCCAGCAGCCAAGCACCACAGTGCTGCTCACAGCCTCCCTCACCCCGCGCGCTGCAGTGCAGTGGGCAGAGAATCCCGACAGTGACAGAACTTGTGGGTTTAATAGATAAAGCAAAAATCATGCATGCAAGTAATCCAAGACAAGAATCCAAGAACTCATTCACCACTTTCCAGGGTTCTATATGCATCAAGCTTACTGGGGAAGACAAATGCCATCACTCATGTTCCCCAGCCAGCCCCTTCCTTCTACCCCAATATACTGAGCATGATGCCATATGGTGTGGAATGTCCCTTTGATCAGCTGGGGACAGCTGTCCTGTGTCCCCTCCCAGCCTCTTGGATACAGCTCCACACTGCTGGCGGAGGATAAGGAGCAGAAAAGCCCTTGACTCTATGTAAGCACTGCTCAGCAGTAGCAAAAATATCCCTGTGTTGTCAAAACCTCCCAGCACAAATCCAAACCCAACCCCATAAAGGCATTGTGAAAATAAGTAACTCTATCCCAGCCAAAACCAACACACCTTAGTTCATCTGTTCCATAACAATAGGTCATAACTTATGATTAATAGTTTGCAAGCTGTTGAAATAATAATTCACACACAGGGAAAATCATGGACAAAGGATTGATAGAAACTTTCCTCTCTCCTTTATGAAGCTATTCTAGTAGATGCTATGGTGTCTGTGCTTTTTTTTTTAATTTTTATTGTTCTGTTAACTTATATCTTTTTAATTTATTGAAGGAGGGCATATATGTGTTTTCACACACTTAGAGGGGAGGTTTTATTCATAGATGGATCTGGGCAGAGATGGAAGGAATTGCAAATCAGTAGGTTCTCTGGAAAAAAGCCAAACTTTTGTCTTCCATTTACTTTAGTATGTACCTACAGGCATGCCTTATTGCTGAAATAAATAAATACTATTAAAAAAACCCCCAATTTAGGTCTTTCATCAAAAGTGTTTTCTGTTATTTTATGATGTGAAAAATGTCTTTTAATTGAAATTAATCTCTGGAGGGTAAAATGACTAAGACAGTATTTGCAAGAAGTGCCTTTATATAAAATTCAGAACTGCATATAATTAAATAAATCAAATTATACTGAACATAAACAGAACTCCATGGCCACTCTCCATATAATGCTGCCTGTGAAAGGGTCCTAGAGAAGATAAGATATCCAGTTAGAAACCTCTGTTTGGATCAAAGGTTTTTGAGAAAATTGAGGATAGACGGATATTTGCTTGAGCTATGCTATTTCTAGTACATATGGATTAATTTTACTAGAAAATATCAAGAACTAAATCTGTAAAACTGCAAAGGACAATAAAAAAGATATATTTCTGTAAAAGTTTGTTATAGGTTTTCAGGTGTTTTTCTGCTTCCTTGATACTTTCATTTTTCATTTCTGTAATATTTAAGTAATAATGATGACATGGTTTATTTTGACTTTCTCAGGGATAAGAACCTTAGATTCATAAATTTCAGAATGCGTATCAGATTTTCTTCAATTCTAAGCACACTGCAAGAAAGGAATAATAATTACTTTTTACAATATCTTCCTATTCTTCCTAGGTATTTGTAAAATTTAATGCCAATCTAATAAACTCAGGCTAATCTGATTGTAAGATGCTGCTTATTTATATAGCAATTATGTATAGCCATATATTTATGAGAATAGGGTAGTCCTTTTTTGACCTTAATTAGGCATGGACTAAGGTGTTTAGATGTCTGCAAATTCTAGGAGCATACAAATAAATTTTGTGATTTATATTTTTCAGTTGCTGATGAATAAACATGAAGCTTTTTTTTAAGCAATGTAAATATAATTTTTTCTTGTTTTGCAATCTTTACTTTTTTGATTAAAACTAAATACTGTTCTGTCTTGACAAATTAAATCATTGAAATTTGCCAATCATGGTTTGAAAAATAGTTTCAGTATCTGCATACATAAATATTGATTATCATATGGTTATTGCCCGTGTCCCAAAGTTGGTTCTCCTCTTTATGGTAAGGAAATTCTATATTGACTTTTTCACTGAAGAGCATCTTTCACAGATGCTATTATACAGATACTCACATACAGAGTATATGAAGATGACTTAAGTCCAGATAAAATGTGTGCTGAAACCCTGTAATGACTCATGGCTTCAGTTTTTTTCCTATGTAAGCCCCAGTGTAGACATTCATGTTCCAGAATGTGTCATATCTTGATTTAGTTTAAGCTAGCTAAAAATGGCTTAAATCAATATAACGCAGTGTTAAATTTAGGAATGTTTACACAGAGTCTTAAAATATCAGTAGTATTTACACTGAAATTTCATGCAAACTGTATACATAAGACATCATTTAAAAGCTTTGCAACCAGTAAAAACTTCCACTGCACCATCCCATTTCCCAGTCTACCTCAAAGCTATTGCACCTCAAGCTGTTGCTGTTACATTTAGGAGTTGAAGGGGCACATTTGAACATGATGTGAGAAGACTTTCCTCTCAGGAAACCTTTTGTGCCTGGGAGAGGACACAATCATTTGGTGGTGCTTCTTCACGGTTTTTTTTGAAGCAGCTTCCTTTGCAAGGATGAGGGGGAGGCTCTCCTCCTGTTATCTTTGGAACACAAATGCATCCTGGGTTGTGATTGAATATCCCCATAATTAAGTTATAGCTATTTTCACTCTGTTTTGAAGTATATATAGTCTTCCATACCTGTGTGAGAAGGGTATAAAACTTTTCTATTCTGATTTGCTTGCTATGGGCTTTGTGTAGTATTAATTCTGCACAGGTGTTACTGACTCTATTCAAAGCCAGACACCAGGGAATGGGTTATAAAACGGTGGTTCATGGCGGTGAAAGTTATTTTCTGTTATGTTGCTCACACTTTTTGTTTTGTTAGGAATAGAGAAGTTTTTATAGAGGGGGAAATAAAATTATCATTGAGAATGGAGAAATACCCTGTCAAAAGAAATAAGGCAGTTCAAAGCACTGACAGAATAAGAAAATATCTTAATAAAAAGTGCCTAAATTGTGGCTTATTCCCTATGCAGTGGTAAAGGAATGGTTTATCAACCTGTCTTTAATTAATCCATTTTACATGTGTGGAAACTATATCTCCAAAAAGCTGTATGGTGGTTCATGCATGCAAAGAATTCTTTTTGTGTGATACATGAATATTGTTCAAGAAAGAAAACAGTAATCCTTTTCTGAAATATTATGGTTGAGTTCTGAATCACCTTACTTCACTGAGTGTCCCAGTCATCTCTCAAGTATTGAACACATTTTAATTAATTTTCCCTAGGTGATAAGTAAGAGAAATAGATGTGCACATTTTGTCACATTAAGAATATGCCAACAAATTGTATGATTTATTGCTTTAGTAGGAACAATTGAGTCACTTCCATAAAATCACAAGTATACATTCAGCCAAGATTTCTACAATGTGATATGTTGACTTAAGTCTATTTGGGAGTCAGATTCTTTTCAGCATGGAACCATCAGTCCCTTGCAGTTTCTGTGAGGGACAAGAAGGACTGTGAAAGTAAGGCTTTATTTAAATACAATATGGTGAGAGATGAGAGAATTTGCCCTTTCATAACCATGCAAACTTTGCTGTGGAAACAGAGAAATCACATCAGACTGAGAAATAGTACTTTTAGAATAGAAAATGGAATGTATGGATATGTACACTGACAAACTACCAGAAAGCAAAACTGAATCAGAATTTGAAATTAAAGAGTCAAAAATTATTTTAAAGTTTTGAGGCAGTAACAGGTTGCTGAACTATAGTAGAATGTTTTAACAACAAAATCGTGCTGCTGGTAGATGAAAGAACAGTCTTTTCTTCAGTGGCTGTTGTATGGTAGGAACGTGATCAGGAAATAGTATTCTGTGATGTTAGAGGCAGGATGAGAAACAAATAAACAAATACTTACTTTAGCCCATCCTCAAAACATTCCATGCCTTTAAAACCTGAGATTAGATGGTCTTTACAGATCCCTTCCAACCTTAAAGATTCTCAATGATTCTCAAACACAGAAAGAAAATTGTTCAGTAATTAATCATCATTGTATTTATACTCCAGGCAATTCCTCAGTGGCAATTATAATACTTGTTTAACAGTAAGATTAATGCTGTTTTTACTTGTATTATGAAAACATCTGTATGAGGTTGTTATCATTGTTATATGCATTTTAGAAATAGTTCTGTATATTGTTTACACATACAAATATAAATACACAGTGAATTGCTGTTGTCATTTTACAGGTGGAAAACATAGCTCAAAAGATAAAATCCTTATACTCGGTGCTTTCCTAAGTATTATGCCCATTCCCATCCTTGGTGACCCATTTGAAACATATGGATGAATTAGAAACAGAACCTCTGCAGTCAGAGTAACTCTGTCACCAGCTCCTGTTCCAACATCCCATTCCCTGAACTGCGTTGAGAGCAGAAGAGGAACTGACTGATGGCACTTATCAGCATACAGAGGGCATATGTGAGTGTGAGCTCTCTGTGGTTGTTGAAATACCTCAGCTAACTGCTGGTAAAGGTGGACTAATATTCAGTGCTAATAGATTTTGTAATATATTAAAAAAAAAAACCAAAAACAGATTAAGACATTTTTTAACTGAAGAATTACCTTAACAGATTACTATGAGGTGGTTCTTAATCTGTAATTATAGAATAATCTTCACTGCCTTTGTACAAAGAAAAGTGTTTGATCTAGTTTGCAGACTGGAATGTCATCTGATCCCTTTGTCTGCTGTTGTCAAAGGTAGTTCATGTCATCCTTGGCAAGGATAAACTATCAATGGCAGGCAAAATATTTGAGGTTAATTTAAAATCTAGTAATTTGTAATAATAATAAGCAAGATGATATGTATCTTCTGGTTTTTGACAGAGAGGTTCTCATAATTTTAATGGTACAATTAAGCCAAATTCTGATCTTTATACAGTACAGGAGAAAAATCTCTTCCTACAAAGAAGTTTTCAAATGATCCCGCTGATTAAGTTTCAGAACATCTGTGGTTTTTTTCCTTATATAATAGTAAATTAAGCTGTGGTATAATCTGTGACTGTGAATGTGTCTGATGGATTTTTCTCCCTTGTGTCTATTTTTGTCCCCTAATTATTCTCATTTATCATGGAAGATAATAATATATCAGTGGTGTAGGTGTATGTATAAAGCATTTTTTTCCTGCTTTTAAGAATGGTAATTTTTTACTCTTATATTCTATTTCCTATATGTTGTATTATTATATTTTTTGTACAAGATTCAGTGTTTCTATTTCTATATTTCATAAATATGAAAAAAAAATGTATTTTTAACATCTGTGCCCAAATAGAAATTCTGATGATAAGAAACTATTAGACCACTCCACTTAAGTTTTAAATGATGATTTTGCTTTTCTAGGTACCAAAGCTAATCTATCTTATATACATAGAAAGCAATCAGCAGAGAAAATTTACAATTAATTAATAAACCCACTGGATCACAATAAGCTAATAAAGGCAAGTGATAATGTGTCTTTGGGACAGAAAATCACTCTTAGGAGAAAACAAGATAGAAGTGTGCAAAACATTTATTTTAAATCTGCATTACTTATTAACTAGATACATCCATTTTAGTTAATTCATAATTGGTAAATATGTAGCTGATATGATACATAGGAGAAACTGCAAATATTACAATATCTCAAATTAAGGAATGTTACTGTATTTTCATCCCTGAGATGTCCTTCACACATTGCCTCTGAACACAGAGGAAATGAACTCTCTGCTATTCAAGTGATTTCATATTTTCTGTGGAAGCATTTGATGTTTGGCATGAACTTGTCAAATATATCTCTGATCTGTTGATTAATTAGAGATCACTCTGTTTACTGCTAGATGTTTTTTTACTTCAAAGGAGAAACTACATTTCCAGGTATTTGAATAGCTACATTGTGCAAAATTAACATAGTACACACCTGCCTTAGAATTTTGTTTTCCTCGGCAGAGTAAATGTTGCTATAGCTACTATATAGTAGCTCCAGATTAACAAAATATATCAGTACCCATTAATGATTGTCACACATATTCCTGATTCCACTGATACTGATTCCACTGCAGTGGAATCAGTATGATGAAAAGCTTGTCCTAGGGGATAAATAAAAATACTGTTCAGATCTGCAGTTAGTAGGGAAGATTTATGTATGTCATGGTGATGATACCTGGCATTTAATTCCTGTCAGGAAGTAGCTCTACTGTCAGAGAGTGTTTGTGCACAAAGAATTCTCAAGTTCCCAGGTGCTCCCTAGCATTGTACATTTGGCCTTGAAAGTACAGCTCCTGCCAAGTGCTGTAAAATTCTGTAAACATTGGAAAAGCCCAACCCACAATAAAATAACTATCTGCATTTCAATGTATGCAGTCCAGACAAGGATAATGATTTTTGTCATTGAGTTCTGCTGTAAATTGGCAAATATTTGTCTGATAAATGGGATAATGACTGTAGCATAGACTACCCACTTTGTGCTGTCTCAAGAACGGGTTCTACATTATTATTAAAATTATTGTATGAGTGAGAGAAGCAGAACAAAATATAACTTCAAGTCAAAACCAGATGAATTCTCTTTATTTTCTTTGTTTATTGCATGTATACATGTATACATGCATGTTTACATGCAATAAATCTACATGTATAGATTGCATGTTTTAGGTGGTCTGCCTAAGAAATTTCAACTGCTTGCACTTTGCAGGTGTTTTTGTTTCATAATTATTAACAAGATTTTTTTGTTCATTCTAAAGCACATGATAATCTCATGCTCCGTCAGTATGAGGCACACCACAACATGAAATCCTTTTTTTTTCCCCTTTCAACATGCACAGGTTTCCAGAAAATAAAGGAATGTGCAATGGAGATTGTTAACATGGACATATCCTAAGACACAGCGTACCTTTTGAGAAAATAAATACACATCACTTTGACATGAAGGACAATTGACAGTGCCATGAATTACTGAGAACAGGTAAATTGAAAATTACTTTCCTTCCATTCTTTCATTCATTAATACTATGTGGCTATTAAGGCCTGCTATTGCCTTCTTCCCAAACTTTCTTCTTGTCTGTTCATTTATAACTTTTCATATATCCACACAAGATTTTATAAGAAAAAACGTGTATAAATGGGTGATTGGTTATCAGTGTTTACGACAGATGTCAAAATGACTTTTAAGTTTGGAACTGTAGGTTCTCCACTGATAGCAGACACAAATTATAGGGAATGAATTTATTGTGACTCATCTGTGTCAGTCTTGTCATTTGTTTGTGCTTAATGTATGAAGTAGAGCTAAGCATTAATCATTAACATTCAGAGAAGTCTGCGTGCATTCCAAGGAATTTGGGGTGCAATAAGCATGGAAATTTTTATTAAAACATTAGTGTGTGCTGATGGGAGCACAGTCCTGTATTTTGTATTTGTACAGAGGAATATGGAATAATGAGAGAAATTTAGGGTACAGAACATTTTCCAACTTGATTTTTCACTTTGTTGCCTTTTTTTTGTGCAGTCATGATTGTGAAAAGGGAATTCTGATGGCTACCAGCAATGGAATGGGAATTTTAAATTTTCATTTTTCATATAGCTAAATAGATTTTGAAACATTTTGGAGGTTAAGAATCAGTTTTGTTTGTTTTTTTTCCTTGTACTTGTCCTTTTTGAGACTATCCTACCCACAGTCATGCTATGAAGTGAGAATTATTTTGTGTTTTGAGTTCCATAATCATCCAGATCATAAAAAAACCTTTCAAGATTAAAAAAAGGCCAATCCTAACAAAATTATAAATAATGATATTATAAGAATATCAGGATTTTTTTTCAATTATCTTTCTTTCCTTCCAAAGAAGGAGATTCTGTAAAAATCAATAACATTGTTTTCTTCTAAACAATAATTTGTATTCTTTTTAGTATTTTAAATGTATAGAAAATCATTTTACTGAAGAGCAGTTTTTAGTGTGCCTCATAGTAGAATGTTGCTATCTCTTGTATTAATGCTAATAGAAATTACAGGCCAGTGATGACTGTCATGTTTTGGAAATTGCTGAGAGGTGTTTCAAGAAAGTTTTTGGTGTGTTGATGCAATACAATTGGAGAACTTGTAACGATGGTGATGAGCTAAATTAGAATTCATTTCCATTTTTTGATACTCATTTAAGGGCAAAATAGAAAAGATAGAAACTACAATTTCAAAATAAATGTGAAAGCATCATAGATATAGACATGTAGGAATTGATATTTAGTCCTTTGTTCTCTTCCCTGTAGGAAAAAAAGAGTTAAAACTAAAATATTATTATACATATGTGTTCTATTACTGCCACTTGTCTGTGAGAATTCCTGTCTCACATCTGTATATCACCTGCAGGGTAGAATTCTGCTAATTTATTTTTGTATGTCTTAGAGCTTCAGGTTTTTGCTGTTTGGTAGGTATTTTTGGTTGCTTGCTTGGTTTTGGTTTTTCTGTTTCGGTGGGGTTTTTTTTGTGTGTGTTTTTTACTGAATAGTCATACCAGGAAGTTTTTTGGCTACTATATAAAATTGCTCAAATCATCTGTCTGCATATAAGTATTATCACTGTCAGCCTGATATTTACAAAAATATTTTTAAAAATACATTCTGGGATTGCTTTTTTTTGCACTGCAGAAGAGAATTGCTGTGTATGGATTAAAATTAATATTCTACAAACCTCTGCTTAAAATATATAGATTTTTATAATGCTTGAAGAAGCACAGACAGCATATATTGTGTTTATATTATCTAATTACCCATACTATTATCTTCTGAATAAACTTAGACATTCCCAGGCCTGTGTATTGTGGTTGCACAGGGAGGTTTCGGTAGCTGGAGGGCTACAGGAGTGGTTTTTGTGGGAAGCTTCCAGAGCCTCCTGCTATGTCTGATGGAGCTGATGCCATGGGGCTCCAGGATGGACCCACCACTGACCCCTCAGCCATGGTGGTAGAGCCTCTGAGATAACAGTTTAAAGGAAGGGATTAAAAAACCCACCTGCACAACAGGCAGCAGTAGTGACAAGAGAGAATACATGAAGGAAAGAGCTCAGCAAGGCACTGAAGTCAGCGAAGAATGAGAAGGAGGAGGTGCTCCAGGCACCAGAGCAGAGATTTCCCTGCAGCCTGAGGTGGAGCAGATCTGCCTGTCCAGCTGAGGAGGGGAGTGATAGGAAGGCTTCAGGGACAGCTGGTATCATCCAGGGTCAACCCACGGCAGTCACCATGATAATGCAGGGATGTATTACAGTAATAATCTATTTATTTTCCCTCTCCATCTCATATGGTAGGTGTTCAGGCTCTCCAGGATCAACAAAACTTATTATTTAATATTGGACATAAATTGCACAAGCCTATAGCATTTAAAATGCACTGCACTAAACACATTTGTTATGATATTGCCATTTTTTCATTAATGGCTTAGCTTTAAATAATGTCTGTGTTTAAACGTATTTTATTGTGATGGAAGCAGAAATTGGAATTTATGACAGATTTTAATGCAAAAAAAATCAGGTACATGATATGTACTTTAGCAACTATTCCTTTACAAATGTCTTAACAGCAAAAAGTAACTTGATCTTCTTCAGCTGCTGTAACTTGAGGAATTGCAAGGTGGTAAACTTGAAAATTTTCCTATATTTTGGACAGCAATGTAAAAATAATCTGCTTTCTGAACGACTTGGCCCATCTACAATTTATTTACAATGGAGGAAATCTTTTCAAATATGTCTCAGAGGGCCCTTAGGCTGAACTATACCTTCCAACACTTAGGAGATAAATAGAAGTGCCTTAGTAATTGTGTTATTATGGGTCAAATTCCAGAATGCATCTCTAAGTCTTAGAAACTAACCTTTTCTGAGGGAAGATAAGGCAAACAGTCCAAATTGTTATAAACCATCAACAGTTGATGTATCGATAGCGTTTATGTCCAAAATTTCATACTTATGTTGGATAATGAATTGGATCTGCTGAACCTTTGGCCTCTCACAGTTTGTCATCTGCATCAGCAAAATTTCCTTGGAGCTTTTCCCCAGGAAAAAGATGAGAACCAATGCACTGTCAGAAAAGCAGATACAATGCTTGAAGGTTCTGCAGGCTTTATGTATAAAACAGCAATTGAAAATAATGGCTCAGTACTTTGCAATTTTGTAATCCAGATTGTATAGTCCTCTAAATCCTCTGCTATAAAGTATGAAAAATATTGTCAATATTTAGGCTTTAATGTGCTCCAAAGGATCAGATTGACCATGAATGTCCTATGCTTAAAGTTTGATGCTTGAAAAATCTCTGAAATGGTAGCCTTGCAATCATAAATTCATATATCCTCAACTTCTTGGAAAATAGTCCTTCCTGCATAAAGTTTTCTAACTAGCTAAATTTCAAAGCAACAGCTATTTTAGTAAGTGCTTCTATTCTTAGGTTAGAATGTTAAAAACTTCACTATTAGTGGTTACTGGTACTCTTTACCTTCTCATACTTAGAAGTAGGAAGAAAGTAATTACTGTGTGACCAAAGGAGGAGGGCAAAAATAGCAGAAGTACAGAAGTCCAAATGTCAAAAGCAAAAAGCTAAAGCAAATATATTTTAAAATATTTGAAACGCTTTTTTGTCACCTTATGTGACATTAATGAGGAATGTTATTCCAGCTGTTATTCTAGAATGTGAAGAACTGGCTGAAAGTGC